>JAUIMW010000920.1:0-14399 GCA_033557785.1 Enochrus cinctus
AGAAGCGGATACTGGCAAGTCGAAGTCCATCCAGAGGATAAAGAAAAGACTGCTTTCTCTGCAGGCAATGGCTTGTGACCATTTACGGTGATGCCTTTCGAATTGTGCAATGCACCTGCAACATTTGAGAGGTTGATGGAATTGGTGCTGAAAGGCTTAAAGCGGAAGACGTGCCTGTTTTATTTGGATGATATGATAGTAGTCGGCAGTAAGTGTACCGACCCAGACAAAATCTCAGCAGTGAAGGAGTGGCCGGTTCCGAAGAACAGGCATTATATCAGAAGCTTCTTGAACCTTTGTACCTACCACCTAAATTTTAAATAAATAAACTCTTTTATTAGCCCCACGAACATAACAATGTTGTTGCGAATTTGACTTATGTAAATGGGGTTTGAAGTAAAACCAGTGTTTGTTTACTTAATTTATTTTGTATTAATTACTTTACACTTATACACTATATGCACAATTGTGCTTGTGCTGGCAATCCGATTCGAACTAAACTGACTAGCTGCACTCCGATCCTCCTTATATATGCGAGAGCCAGGATTTCAGAACCTTCTAGCCGTTTCAGCCTCGTTACTTTTTTTGTATCTGATTACTAAAAAATGTACTCGTACTGTATCGATTCAATCGGAAGCCAAAATTCAAGAATACACTATTGTTCTTTTAAATAACGTCTTCTTTTTTATGACATTTCTATTACTTATATTAAAAGTTTATAAGCAAATAATTTTTGATTTTACAAAAATTTTTAAATAATTTATTTTAAAAATTTCGGACTTTATTATGTTATGCAGAAATAACTAAATATCTGCGAACTTTCTCTCGACCCTTTCCGTCTTCTTTCTTGGCGATTGAATTATAATTTTACAAATTGCGTAATCACTTTTTTAAGAGTTATGTGATATATATTTTAATAATTAGCATTTACGAATGAAAAACAAACAAAAAATATAGCATAAAAAACCTTCAAAGGACGTATGTTTTATTTACATGTACCCCTAAAATTTATTATAGTTACATAAGTTTGATATAATGCAATAGTTTAATAACTATAATTTTACTGAATTCAAAAAATAGTACATTAAGTGTTCCTTTAAGACGATATAAAATATTTTAAATTAAGTTTTAAAGATTAAATTTTATATCTGCGCGCGACAGAGTAATGCTAAATCACGTCGGATGCCTGAAAACCCTTCGGGCTCCCTCTTTATTCGAGCATTCGACTGTCATGTTATAAGAAAATATGTATGTACTATACAGGCAAATTTATTTAATTTGTTTAAAAAGCAAACACCCAACTGTATTCCATATGTTGATAAATGTCTTTAATTATTCGATGGAATAAAGATGATTTTAAGTACTGTACACTGTTTACTGGTTCTATTTAGTCACATACATTTATATAAAGATCCTAGTCCAGTAAATACATTTTTTTATCCACAATATTTATACTTTCTTTCCATTTTTGTTATGTTTACGTTTTAATACTTTAAACTAAATTGACAATTTTATTAATACATTTAATATCTATAAAGATAATTTAAAATTCACATTTGAAAAAGAAACTAATAATTGATTACCATTTTTAACACTTTGAAAAAGTATAACATGACTCTATGTATAAAATAAATTGTAAAAGCTTTAACACTTCTTGTTTGCCTCTTATTAAGTGGAATATTATATCCCCTTTTGTGATAATCTTGTTATACTGCATCCACAGATGAGTACACTTTTACACAGTAAACATTCTCTTAGTCGTTATTTCATGGCTGGTAAGATACTCGTCACGCGCATAATGCACACAAAGTTAATGACAACGATGTTCCTTTTGCATCCGTACCGTTTTTATTCAAAGGTAGCCCTATGTGAAGTACCTTTTTTTGAATGAAGTGAGCGTTATGTATTAGATACACACATTTGTCTGGAGGGTAGCAATTAGATTCACTATTTTGCAATTTGTAATATTTCGAGCCACTAAATGTGAATGAGCAACAATACAAAACCACCCTTGGTGGGCCTTGTTCAGCATGTATTTTATTATCTTTTACCGAATTCACCCCAAAAATGTGAGAGGTTTTTTTTGCTACAATTTTACGGCAATTTTACGTTTCGATGACTTTCCTAGCCGCCAGGTGGACATATCGCTTACAATGGTCAACGCGCGCGATGCCTTTTTACTTCGCTGAATAGAATACCAATGGCTCAACAACACATAATAAATGGGAAACGTTCATAATATAATTTATCAATCATTTTAATTGTGTAGACAAATATTACATTAGATGTAATTGTATACTGATTTACTAAATGCTTGTGTAATCTCATTTATCCCAAGTGAAACTTTTTTCACCATCTACGAAGTAAACAAATAGAAATATTACGTGAATCTATCGAATATTTTTATGAACATATCAAAATTTGTGGAATTAAGTCATACAAATAAAATATTGTTGAATCTTAAAAATATATTCAAAAAAAAATACGATGTTACTTTTCTTAGTTAATAGTATCTTTAATACGCAAAAGCTGTAACAACGAGTCGGTCGGGCGACCTTACAAAAACTTACGTACTGTGATGCTTGCATGTTTGACAATAAATCTTCTGTATGCCGTATTTATTTAATACAAATTAAAATCCTCAATATTACTATAGATAAATGTTTAAGAACTTTTTAAGTAACAATAAAGAAATAATACAAACATTTAGAACAGTTTTAATTTTAAAAATGTACACAAAATTTTATTATAATTTAATAAAACATATAAAGTAAGCACACTGTCATGTGTACCAACACATTGGTCTCTTGTTTCTTATTTACATTTTTTTTTAATGTTTTATATTTGTTTAACCTGATGAAGATCACCCTGATCAAGCTTTTGAATTCTTTTGATTTTCTTAGATTTTCGACTTTTTAATCATTTTTTTTATTAACGATTGAACATATGACAAACAAAAAGATAATAAACAATCAACATTTGAAAATATAAAACAGAACATCATACTTATAAAATATAATTGAAAAAATCAACAGACAATGATAAATCTATCCAGGGTACCCTTTGGCGGCAATAACTACCTCTAAACGATCTCGCATATCAGAAATCATGTTTTGACAAAATTGTATTAGACTCTGTCGTTCCCAAATGTTCACAACGTGCTGGCTCAATTATATGTTATTGCGGACAATTGTGGATCACCATCCAAGTGCTTTGTCAAACAACCTCAAACATTTTCGATTGGGTTAAGACTCGGCAGGTAACCACTATCTGGTAACTATCTTGCACGAAGGTAATAGGACCTTCTGAATGCAATAATTGTATGTTGTAGAGTTCATCCTGGGACTTATATCCTCAATATAACCTGGGCCAACCTTATTAATCTACCTTCAATATCCTAAATAAATGCAACCTTTTTGCATGGTTTCTTAGACATTATAGCGTTCACCATTGGCGCTCCAAAATTGATTGAAGCCATCTTGAGCAGAAGAACATGTCTTCTCAACAGAAAAACTAACATATGTAAAGCTTGTTCTGGAGTCACGTTAATTTTTTAACAGGTCTCTACTATGAATACCAATTTTATTAATTCCCGCCCGATGGTGTGCTTAATACCAGTCAATTGAAATATTGTTCTACGACAATTGCTCTTTCTCTGGTTACCATCTTCTCTTTATCAACCAATATTTAACGGCAATCAATTAAATACTACATTTTTTGTGTTTTTGCTCAAAAAAGTAAATAGCGAATAACTAAAAAATTGACTTACATTACACCCAGAAGAAGAATATTTTCGTGTACTTGTAGATCTAAGCGTCACACAAATGGTTCGTTTTCTAGAGTTTTTGTTGTGTTGATCACAAACTAATGAGAAAATTTAAAAAAACAACCTCTTGAACAGCCATAGCATTTGAGATATTTAAAAAAAGTAATATGAAGTTTTAATTGCCCATTTCTTATTATTTATAAAAATAACTAATTCCATGTAAAATAGTATCTACATATATAATAGCTACTTAACCAGTAACCTCAACTTTCCATATCACATGTGCTGTGGGGGTAAATATTTGCGTTCTAGTACTCGACTAGAATTACGTGACTAGACGAGGGGTAGTTCACTGCAAAACGTCCAAATGATAAATCTAATTGATCGACCAGCGACAACGGCAAACGCTATAAAATTATACATTCACATACACGCAAATATATACTATAATTGATTGGGTTTATATAAAATTTAAACAATATTAATATAAATTAGAAAAATGTAAAAACAACAAAAATAAACAATGCTTCCAAAAATAAAAAAGAATTACCTCTTAGTATGAATATCGCGGTTACTTTTTAATAATTTCTAATACATTTTAAAATAAAATAAATTTGGATATCATAACGTTCATGCCGGTCAATTAAACAAACCGCTATTGCCAGTTATTAAATATAGTTTACTTGTGTAAACAAAACTTACAGAAAAATTTAATTATCGAAGATTTCTATTATTTATTTTCACACTGTCTCATTGCAATAATTTTCCCTCTACCAACCTAAATATACCAAATTATACTTGCTAATAGCTGTAGCCGTCAGAATTACATTTTCGCAAATCGCATCAAATTATTATTTTTAATATTGTTCAGATAAATGGTCAATCAAACAGGTTTTATAAATAATTTTCAAACTAAAATAATTGCTAACATAAGATTGGTAGCAGCGGCAGCTGAATTAAATATCGTCATATCAATGAGGTTTTACCATAAATGCTGAATATTTTCAATAGAAATAAGATCTAACTGGAAAGGTTTTCTACTATAAATTAGTGATGGTGTTTTTCGTGATTAACTTGTAGCGCGTCTTTTACAACTTCGGTTGTACTTGGATTTTGTTAATATGTCTTATTCACATATTTTTATAATTTTTTTAAGAATTCCAATAAATTAAATGTATTTAATTATATAAAGTGTTGACGTATTTGTTTTATCAAAAAACTATGCATCAATCTGTTACATATGTATATTTTTGTTTTGAAAAAATGTCCATAAGCTTAGGTGTTATGCGGCTTTGCAGAGAGCCCTCAAACATTTGTTATATACCTGCAAGAGAAAAAGCAGCGCGTGAAAAATAAATTGCTTTTTTTCCTATAATGTATTTCTATTAAATAAAACAACTTATTTACAGGTTTCGAAGTGCTCAATGCGAAAACGATAGGTAGTTGGCCCCTGCTTATAAGATAAATCGGGCAATTTTGGATTTGCGTTTCCTTAAAAAGCGCGAACTGATAAAAATGGGAATTGATTTCCATAAAAAAAAAACACACGGGAAGTTAAAATATGTAGCGTTGCGAAATGGCTTGACTTGCGTCCTTGAAAATACTGATTTCAAGTTACATCATTAGTTGTATGTTATATATTTGTTTGAAAATAACTATTGAAAACTATGTGTTGAGAAACAAAGTAGTTATATTGTATAAGTTGAAGTACAAATTATCTTCAAATTTCGTACGACAGAATTCCTATATACAAAAGCATGCATTTCATGGATATTGTGTTAACTTCGGTTTTCAGGTTTAGTCAGCCACTATGGCATTGTCTCCTGCACTAAGAGGGGCGAATGCTCAGTTTCAGCTTCTCTATAGAATACGTTCAAATTCAATAATAACCATACGCTTGTATTGTAGTGTAAGGCAACGCCGCACCGTCGGATCATATCAAAACAAAAATTATTGAAAGAACCTAGGTAAAACTGAACGAAAGCAAACAATAGGGCTGTAATCCGATAAAATGGGGTAATATGTGTAGAAAATTGCTTTTAAACTGAATATATTACAACGCATATTGCTACAAAATCCTGGATTATAGAAATCTGTATGTTCAAATCCTCTTTATTTTCGTTTTCTGTCACGTGTTAGCTGTCAAATGTGATTAAGATTAATGCTTTTGATATTAGGTGAATAATAAAAAAAAGTATTATAATACACAATATCTATTATTATTGGCAATGCAATTATAATGAATATATCCTACGTAACTGTTTTTGTGTATTAATAACAGAACTAAATTACAATTATAAACAAAATAAAAATATATGATTAACACAAATGTATTTTATATCTTGGAGTTATATAAATTATAGTGACTATTTATTGTATTCACTAACAGAGACAGTCCTGCATTTAGTGAGCTGATTATGTAACATAATTTCTAAAAGATTATCTGTTACTAAATTTTTTCAAGTAATTACATTCATTTTAATGGTATTTTTTAGACAAGCAATACAAAAAATAAAAAAGTTAAGAAATTATTATAAAAGTAAGCTAGTGCTCCGAGTAAATGTATTTCTACCAGAAAGTAGCATGTGCTTATGCTAAAAACGTAAACTGAGATTTTAAAAACCTTTATTCAGGCGAAAAAATTGAGATCAAACATTTTGATGACTATTTGGTAAGAGAGATTTTATTTTGAATTTAATCTCACTATATATTTTAAGTTTATTTGAAAATGAGGCCTTACGAAAATTAATTAATTATGCTTATTAATACTGGAATACATATTCACTAAAACTGCTCATATTAATATAAGCTGCAGAATTACAATTCAACCCCTTTATAACTTTGGAAAGTTCGGTTTCTCTCAGAGAGTGCCTAAGGAGAGATTTTGCTACAATACTTCGATTTAATGAAACTCCACAATATTTCGTTGTGTTCCTGCAAACATATAAAGTTGGTTTTTAAAATATTGTTAGATTATTTCAAAATTTTTCTCTATCATTTCCCTTTTTTTGCGGTTATTATTTATTATTACAAAAATCTTCAATTCAATTTAGACTTGCCACTAATTAATCTTGAATATAGCTTTCCAATTGGACTTTAGATTAGTATAGTATGTTCTTTATAAAATAACACATTATAATTACTATTATTTCTAGTCAAGTGAACAAATTTGAGGACAAAAATGAATAATAAGTGATAATATCAACAAAAATCTAAACAAATACTTCTCTGCAAGCATAATTACACTGAAACTATACAAAAACGATATCATTTACGAATTGAGGCACAGAAATCATACCTGTTATTTTATTTTAACATTGGAAATATCAACCATCCTTAAAGAGTAGTCATAACATTTTTGTTAAAAATAACTTAATTTACTTTTAAACATTTAAATTATAAGTAAAATGTTTCTTTTAATTATTTTGTTTTGTGATTAATTCGATAGGCTAAGATAATTAAAATAAAAACGGTTTCTTTAACCTCAAAAAAGTGTAGGTGTGGCTGGTCATCTTATAAATATTTTGTGTTGAGCTTATTTACTTTATCAAAACCGTTTAAAATGTTTAATTAATAACAATTTCCACAAAAAGTATAGGAATCTGCATAACAAATTTATCAAAATAAATTTCAACTCAATATTCGCTACCATACATTTTAGTAATATTTTATTTTTATTATAGTTTCATTTTGACGGCCAAGTATTACTTGAAAGTGTTTTCTTATAAAATAGAGCGAAAATAAAATGAAAGCCCGTTAAAGTCTAAACATTTTAATTTACGCTAAATTTTATCGCGGTATAATATATCAATTTGGTTGAATCTAATGCTAAACACGCATGCCCTGTACTTTTCTTTAGGTGCTTTAATATGATAATGATTCAGACTGACAGCAGTCTAACTCTATGAGAAGCTCCTTATTAGCTTCAAACACGTTACCTCTTCAGCGAAATTAGAACTTTGTACTTCAATATGTCTAAAGAA
This sequence comes from Enochrus cinctus, assembly GCA_033557785.1. Lineage (NCBI taxonomy): Eukaryota > Metazoa > Arthropoda > Insecta > Coleoptera > Hydrophilidae > Enochrus > Enochrus cinctus. Next base: position 7,750 of record JAUIMW010000920.1, read on the forward strand.
AAAAGTTTTTTTCGTTTTTTTTTGGTTTGATATAGGTTTCATCGAACTGAATAAATGTAATACCTCCTCCATTCAAACTCATTAAACTTCAAACAAAGAGCAGATTAGAAGAAAAACAAGTGTGTTAAAGCACCAAATCAAGCTTCCGTTGATTAATTTTAAATATATACAGTGAGCACACGTGAATTTCGTATATAAAAGTATAATCGAGTTTTTTTCTTATTCTTACAATAAGACAAGAATAAATTTTATGTATAAAAGTAATATTGAGACTGATATGCTTTATAAGAGTATAATCTGCTTATTAAATATTTCATTTTAAATGAAACATATTGATTGGGTGCTCTCAAATATAACTCAGCAGTAAATAGAATCACTACCATATAAAAACATTAAATATAGATAGAAAGTTCAATATTCAGTGTGTCTTCTTTAAATTAAAAAAGTTTATTTGTATTGATATACACTTAGTGTAAGAAAAAACCGAACTTTAATTAAAGAAATTTCATAAGGAAAGTATTTGGAAAAGTGGAACTATTTAATTTTAAAAGACGCTGCAAAATATAAATTAAGGAACGTGTTTCCATGGGGCCTTTATTAATTAATTTTTTAAAGCAGGATTTTTAATTTGGATCATCTAGATAATGAGAGGCTTTCGAAAAATATTTCTTAAAAGACCAATTACGAAATTGAGACCTGAATTGCTAGTTATGTCACAAAAGTTTGAGATAAACTTTTATAACTTGAGTTAATTGAAGGTCTTAAAATTACTAGAACTACTCGAGACGTGACATTAACTCTACTGTACAAAGTAGAAAAACATGGAACAAACCCAAGAGTGAAAGTTTTGTTTTCCTATATCTTAAATTTATGGTTCATAAGTTTTATCAACAAATAAATACGAAAATTATGATATTTTATAAAATAATATATGCATAGCATAATAAAATGTAGCTTAAAGTGTATATAATTGTTAATTATACTTATGAATATATATTTTTACTAGAATATAATTACTTAATCTCTTTGTAAGAAATTAACGATTTTCCCTCGCAAATTTCACTACTAAATAGTAACACTGGCGATATTTGTACTCATAATAATCTTATTATACAATATATTTCCACGGAGTGAATAAGCTCTCTACATTAATTATTCGTCTGGAAATGTTTGTAAGATATTGTTCTAATTATAACTTCAATATCATTTAAACCTTTGAATTCAATGCATCGGCACTGAATTTGTCGTTCTTGTACTGTCACTCTTGAAATTATATTCTTATATTCAGCAAATTTAAATTTTCTACATTTCTTTTCTTTTTATGATTAGTGTAATTAAGTTTTATTTTTATGGTATATGCCACAAAATAAATAATTTAAATGTGGAGCCCCGGCTTCGGCGGCGACCTAAGTTTTTATAGTGTGTAGTATTTTATAGGTACCTACAACAAGCTTCGTATAATTTCAGGAAAGTGTCTTCAGGAAATTGCAGAGTTAAAATTTAATTCACGTGGATTGTATCAATTATATTTTCATCTAAAATGTGGTCTTCATTTTAGTTGGAAATGTTTACTGATAAATTGCTTTTCCTTGCTTGCCCGACAACCTTTGCAAACTAAAACTTTATCAAAGCTATTTGATTTGTCTTTCTAAAATTTCAATACTGAAGTTTTGAGGGTTAAAAAAATAAATAAACCAAAATAAATATAGAGTTTAGCATCTGTCTTTTAACGCAATAGGAATTATTTAGACGTTATTTTGATCGGAGTTTGATTTTAACTGAAAACTTTCTGAACAAAAACACAGTACATCACATAAAATAATTCTAATCACCGATGTATATCATTAAAAACTAATTTATGCCATTTACATTTCAAATTAACTTAAAGTTTTATCATAAATTTGCATACATGCGGTTTAAGCCACACTCAAAAACAGTTCCTTTTAACTATTATATTTTAATCTTAATTAATATATGACCCAATTATACTCGACTTTGAAAGTAGAAAATTTTGCAAAATTAGATTTAAGTTCAGGAACTTTTGCATTGGTTGCGCTATTTAATCGCATCACGTGCAGTAATTTAAGCATCAATTTCAAAATTTCTTTTTCAAACTTTATTAACACCTTACGTATTGGCCATAATTTAAGAAGTTCCTAAATTTGAAAATATATTTAGCCTATAAATTTTATGTTTAATGGAAAAGTTGTTTGACGTATCCATAAAGATAAGAAGCACTTTTTTTGCTGTGAAATTTTGTAAAGACAAAAATAATCTGACTTAATTTTTTATGTTAACAACTAAAATAGAATTTTCTAATAGAATTAATAACGTGAATGAACCTTGATAAAATTTTCATACGATTGAATATATTTAGATACTCAAAGAATTATAGAATCAGAAATATCAATAACGTTATCGCTATTTTTGGCTTCTTTTTTTGCAAAACAACCGATTAACCTTGTAAATTCTTTGTAATCTATTTTAATTCTAAATGGATAATATTTGAATATAATATCACACAGTTCTTTCTTTCAAGAAGTACGAGGATAATTAAATTTCCTTCAATTGCAAAATGCAATAGAATTCAAGCAAATTCTTTTCAAAAATTTAAATTTACCACCTTTAAATTCAAGATATTATTAAACGTGATTTGTGCAAATCATATTTCCATATAAATCTCAACTTCTATTCGAATACTTGATGCTTTCAGCTTGCTAGCAAAAAAGCAGTAATTGCGACGCCCCAGGTTTTCGAATTTGTGTGTTCACAGTTTGCAGAGAACACTAGCCTGAGTAATTACTAAGAATGATGTGCATTGTTTGAAAATGTCAGTTTATAATGCTAGTTCACAACTTGGAAAAAGGGCCGCAAAAAATATATTAAAAAAGATGAATAAGAAAACTTTGATTTTAGTGCTGACGGAGGCAGATGTGATAATTGTTTAATTATTTGCAGATATACAATGACCACACAGTGACGTAAAAGCGGAACCTGCTTGAAGCCCTGATGAATCTCAACCTATTAACCCCCTTTATTCTCTGACCTCCTTTTTGTGTTTATGGAAATATATAACGCGAACAAAATCAACTTCCTTTGATGCTTACATTTTCCGTTTTCATCAAACAGTCAAACGAAAACTATTCCGGTTACTCATATTTTTGTGGCGTGTAAACCAAGAACTAAAAACGAATTCGTTTCTGATTTTCCGTACTTGTTATTGATGGTTAAAAAACCCGTTTTCGTTTTAGCAAACCGGAGGTTTTAATTAGTCGCACTCATCAAATTAATTAAAAACAATATAAGGAGCAAATTTATTGTAGCAAAACGAATTTCATTTAAAAGAGCTGGTTTTATTAAAAGTTTCTATTCTTTCAAAATCACTAATAAATATAATTTGTACACAGAGAACTAGTTTAGCACCGACTCTTTTTTAAAACATACAAAAAGTTTATTAAAATTCAACAAAAGTTTTATCAAAAAAATATTAATTTTGTAAAAAAAATAATTTAATAAACGATTCTGTTAAAATTGTGTAAAAGGAAATGTTTTTTTTTGAATTTCCGTCGTTATTTAAATCTAGCCAAGAATATGTCAAGCATGGTACTCGTAGTTGACTACCTTCTCGGCTTCGGTCTTAGTAATGTTGTGGGACCGCAATGTCTATGATGGTTCCCGTTTGTACCTTCTTCTTTGTTAACATAATATCCCGTCTGTTGTAGATGTAGTTGTAGTGACTACGAGCCTGTCCCAATACAGCACGTATTCCTCCGATTCCAGCCGCGATTGTGGTTTATATTTGTAGTATGGTAGAGAATATTCACCAAGCAAATCGTACTTGATCGCAAGTTGCTGGTGCACTATTTCAGCAAGCTGATTGTGTCTTCATAGATAAGCAGTATCAGACAGCTTCAGGCATACTCCCATCACGTGCTCTGTGGTCTCGCCTACGATGACGCACTTTCGACATTTGTCTGATTAATATATCTTCATTAAGACGATGCTTTCTATAGTTGCTGGTTGCATCCAGAATCCTTCTGTTTTTGGGTAAAGTCCTTTAGCTAAGCCAACGAGTTCTCCACATCTATTCCATCCCTACTGAGTACTCCGACCTACTCAGAGCAGAGCTCCTTTCTTCTAACGTCTGATGTTGTTCTCTCTAGTCGGTATATCCAGAATTTGGTTTTGTTGACCCAGCTGGAATGACGTATAGCTTTTGTCATCTTTTCCCGTCTTCCTCATCGGTTCGTCGCCAGAAGATAGAAAACGTACGCTCATCATCTTTTCTTGAACAAGATACAACCTCTTCATGTTACTGACTCCTCTTCCTTCTTCCCTACGGGATGCGTACAATCTCCCTACCCAAGCGTTGGGATGAAACTTTCGAAATTTAGTGAAGATCCGTCGAGCTAGCTTATCCAGCTCTTCCAAGTCTATAAATGACTATTTGACGGTCCCAAACAAATGGACATGGAATTTGTTCCCTCCTAAGATATGGGTGTTCATCAGCTTTGTTATCCTCTTTTGGTACTTGTCCTGAAAATATCTCATGGTCCAATAGTTGATTCTGCGATATTCCTCTGTTTAATGTCACGATAAGGTTCCTGTGATGCTTCACACTATTCCTCTCCTGATAGCCATGGTACTTATGACCTTCTCAAGTTTTTCCTCGTTCTTGACGTAAAACGCAAAACCAAACAGGCGACGGTGAATCTCTGTGGAAAATCCCTCTCTTTATGCTGATCTCTCTTGCGTCATGGCCATTCATCCATAAATTAGTCTTCCAAGATGCCATGAGATGCTGTAAGTTTTGTCTTATCTTTGGGTCAAATCTGTAGATTTACACAACTTTAACGAACCAGTCCTGAGGCACGGAATCGAAAGCCTTCGCGTAATCTATGTAACAGACGTGAATATTTCGTTTTCTTCTTTGCACACGCTTCAGAATTACAGCGTTGTTGGTAAGTTGCTCAGCTCAGCTCAGCTTTCATTTGCGGAATGGTTGAAAATCTTCTAGTTGATTAAAGCAGTAAAGAGCTTGTAGATAGTCGATAAACAGGTGATGGGCTTATAGTTCCTAGGATGCGCAGTGTCTCCTTTCTTAAAAAGTAAGAAGCTGTTTCCTTCGGAGAGGTAGTCAACAACACTCGCAGTATCCTCTAGCGCTTTTCTGAATTAATAGTCGAGGTACTTGTGGGTAGATGAAAAAGTCTTGAACCAGAAGTTGTGGATCCCATCTGGCCTTGATGTCTTCCAAATTCTGTGTTTGCCTAATACAAGTATTCACGTCATCCGCTTTGAACACCTCCTCAATATTCCTCAAATATTCCTTAGCGATGATCTTCTGCATTAGCTGATCCTTTTAGTCCATTAACTTTTCTGGTGTCTTGTCAATCTTAGCCCTTCTTGCTTTATCTCCGGCTTTCCTTAAGATTTTCTTTAAAGGGTCTCCATTCAGTTACCGTTTTATGAAGTCGGCTTTTTCTCTCATGCCATATATGCTCTTGAAGATCTATTTTCCACGCAATTTTTTTCTGATGTCGAGTTCCGGGTCAAGAAAGGTAAGGTTTCTGACCGTTGAGAAATGTATCTCTGCTATGATATTTTCCCGTACTGAGATGTTCGTCCAATATCCTGTCCACAGCCGACAGTACGTTTCCCAGTTGCCATTTCCCGCAAAGAACCGATGCTCTTGGAGTCTCTCTTGGCGTAGTTCCCTCAAAGTATGCCATCCTATTCAAAAACCGATCCTTGATATTCTGCTAATTTTGAGTTTGCTCATTTTGTTGGTGCATTATCTTCAATAAAAATGTTCAACTCAACGAGGTAGCTTATCTCACCAGATAATTACCTTTATTCAATGAACTTAACACATAATTACATTTAATATTTAATGTTAGGAGTGGACGATTTCGCTCGAAATATTGTAGAAAGTTAGACTCTTAAAATTATTACCGCTTTTTGAAGGTTAGTGGCATTTTTATTTAGCTTCTCTTCTTAATTTCTGCCTAATTTTATTTTTTGAAACAAATTGAATATACAAACTTGTTAGTCTTGCATAATTTTTGCATTAATAAGATATACATGAAGAAGCCTTAAACTTATTTAATGTGGCAGAAATTAGCACATTAATTTTAAAGAAATGGTTTGAGATTAAAACTTCAATATAATAATAAAAAGTATAACAAAATAAATGAGATATATTTATCATTAAATAACGTTTAAGATAAAAATTATCGAAGAAAATAAATCAGAGGAACCAAGAGTAAATCACATTGTCTTTTTTATTATTTATTCATTTACTTTCATTATTTTACTAAATTTCAGTTAAGCATTACCGGAATACCTGAGAGCCCAAGAATACTGTTTTCGCTATTTGATTTAGTAAGTTTTTTTAATTAAATATATTTAATATAATATATTTCATAAATTTATTGAGGAGAGCAGGTAGCAAACAGCTTCCCTTTACCAGATGATGTATGTATGATTACGTTTATCTTAATGCTAAAAAAATAATGAATATTTTTTAGACTCTAGCTGATGCTGAATAATTTATAGAAGAAAGATCCGATATATTACGTGTGTATGTGTGAAATTATTATTAGTGCAATGGATTTTTAATATATATATATATATATATATATATATAT
>JAUIMW010000921.1:0-14398 GCA_033557785.1 Enochrus cinctus
CTAAACGTGTTAACGAGATCTAAACATGTATATACAATTCCCTCTATACGCAGCCACGATCTTAATTAAATTCGTTCCTGTATACAAATTAAGCATCGATGCTCGCAGCTTCGCTTGTAAAAAATCAAGGTAGGCTGTGCTTTACAGTGTGATCTGCGTTATACTTTTGTTTTTTTTTATGTCTACTTTTCTGTGATGGTCAAATAATTTCGTAATATGTCGTAATTGTTATGAAATATACATAAACCATATAATTCACTCAGGCTAATAAATAGTGTTAACTAGCAGCGCCATCTAGCGGAGTACTTAAATACTATAAACTCAAAATTAAATAGGAGAGTTCTTCAGATGCACATTTTTATCAAGTAAAAGTTTAAAGCTAGATAAAGATGACTTGCCATCGAATAGGAATCATATTCATGAAGCGAAGCTCACAGAATTAAATTATTGAGGGGTTGCAGGCCTTGAGTTCTTGCTAAAACGGTGCCTGCAACTGTAATTGTGTGGATGCCATAATTATCATTTTTTTCCTCAAACGAAGGCGTTAAAATAAAGTAAAAACAACATAAAAGAAGGAGCCTTTAAGGACATGGAATGTCCTCCAGATATTCTTTTTTAACACACCTATTATAGATATTTTATTATGATAACTGCTTGTCAAAAATGGAGATACCTAACAATAATACAAAGATCACTGGAAGACATTCTATGCGACAAGAAACCACTAGGAGGTTCTAAGAACATGGAATGTCCTTCAGATATTCCACTATTTACATTAATTTCTTGTAGTAATGATATCAATGATAATTGTGGTAAAACTGGAATACATGAAAGACATTCCTAGACCTCCTCGAATTATTTATACAAATATTTAAATAAAAAAAATGTATTTAAATATCAAATATTTTACGAAGAACAATCAAGCTAGCAATAGAAATAAAATTATGTAAGTGATGATACACCTGGAAGACATTTCATGTCCAAGGAAACAAGGACCATCAGAGTGTTCCTTTCTCTAGTTTTTCATTCTATTATGATAAAAATATTATTTAAAAAAATAAATGTTCATTTTTGTAAAATACCAAAGAATATGGGGAATCTGGAATGTCCTTCGGGTATTTCATAATCTACGTACCTTTATTTTTATTTCCAGGCTACTTGTTTTTTAAGAAATATTTACGATATTTAAATATTAATAAAAACGCAAGAGTAGAGCATCTGGAGGAGTCTTACTATCCTCCAGACTCCTGATGGACCCTCTTCCATGTTATTTTTTCACATACCCAAATATAAAAATGTTTGAGCTTTTGTTTTTCATAAAAATTAATTTTATTTTTAAGAAATAAACCTATGATAAAAAAGGATGTATATAGAAATCAAGATGTCTAAAATTCTTGTCGGGTATTTAACAATCAACAAAAAGATATAAGAAGCAGAGAAAGTAGAAAACCAAGTACCTGGAGGACATTCCATGTCCCTCAGACCCCCTGGTGACCCCTTTCTGTACTGTTATTACTTCGTTCTAATAAAGAGATGTTTAATGATTTTCAACAAAGAAAGAAGGTATACCAGGGGGCCTGGGGGACATGGAATGTCCTCCAGGTGCTCGATTATTTACATACTTTTAATTTATTCTAAAAAATCTAGAACATTTTTTTCGTGTGCTTAACAACAAACGAGAAAAACATAAGAAACAGAGAACTGTTTTTACTTGTTCTAATAAAGAGATATTTAATGATTTTCAACAATGAAAGAAAAAGCACCAGCGGGTCTGGGGGACATGGAATGTCCCTCGACTACCTACGTACTCTTAATTTATTCTTTAAAATCTTGAAAAATCTTTTTCGTGTGTTTAACAGTCATAAAAAAAAACAAAAAGCAGAGAACGTAGATAGCCGAGTACATGGAGGACATTCCATGCCCCCCAAACCTACGCAGACAACCCTCTCCTTCGTTTTATTTTTACATGTATATGTTTATTTTTATCAAATATAATATCTCATCTATTTTATAATAGGTTAAAAAGCAACACGAAAAAAAACTACACCAGGGAGTCTGAGAAACATGGAATGTCCTCCAGGTATTCCACTTTTAACGCATGTCATTGATATTAAAACTGCTTCATCTTTAAGGGCTTGCGATGATACTTAGATATCAATGACAAGTGTACTAAAAGTGGAGAACCTGAAGGACATTCCATGCCTCCCCGATGGCCTTTTCTTTATGTTGTTTTTGTTCTATTTCAATGCAGAAGTGATTACTAATTTTTAACAACAAAAAAACATTCGTTAGAGACCTGAAGACAGAAGTATGTTCTCCAGATGCACTGTCATCTATGTGCTTACAAATGACATTAGAAAATTTGTTTTATCAGACAACAAAATATGCTAGAAATTGGAGGCTGAAGGCCATTTAGTGTGTAATCTTTTTTATTGTTAAGGAGCTCCATCTTCGATGAGTAGCTATAATTATATTAATAGTAAATGTGTAAAAAGTGGAATGTCTAAAGGACATTCCATGTCAGGTATTCTGTCATATAGCAACTCCTCAATAACGGAACTACCAATCAATAAAAAAGAAAGTTTCCTTGTTGCCCAGACTCCCTGGACCCCCTAGTGCTCCTTCTTTCGTTGTTGAAAGTCTTTAAACATCTCTTTATTAGAACAAAGTGAAAGCAGTATAAAAAGAAGCAAAGAACGTAGATAGCCGAGTAACTGGAGGACATTCCATGTCCCCCAGACCCCCTGGTGATCCCTTTTTATACTGTTTTTACTTCGCTTTTAATAAAGAGATGTTTAATGATTTTTAACAACGAAAGAAGGAGCACCTGTCTGGGGGTCATGGAATGTCCTCCAGGTACTCGACTAACTACGTACTCTTAATTGATTCTTAAAAATCTTGAAATTTTTTTTCGCATAGAACGTAGATAGCCGAGTACCTGGAGGATGGTGGTCTTTCTTTCATTGTTGAAAATCATTAAACATCTCTTTATTGAAACGAAGTAAAAACAATATAAAAAAGAACCGCCAGGAGGTCTGGGGAACATGGAATGTCCTCCAGGTGCCTGGCTATCAACGTATTCTTAATTTATATTTAAAAATCTCGAAAACTCTTTTTGTATGTTTTAACAATTAAAAAGAAAAACGTAACAAGCAAAATACGTTGATAGCCGAACACCTGGAGGACATTCCATGTCCTCCAGACCCCCTGGTGGCCCTCCTTTCATTGCTAAAAATCTTTAAACATTTCTTTATTAGAACGAAGTAAAAACAATATAAAAAAGGACCACCAGGTTCTTGGGTCTTAAATTATATTTGAAAATTTTGAAAACTCTTTTTTTATGTTTTAACATTTAACAAGAAAACGTAACAACCAAAATACGTTGATAGTCGAGCACCTGGAGGACATTCCATGTCCCCCAGACCACCAGGGGTCCTTCTTTCAATGTTGAAAATTATTAAACATCTCTTATTATTAACATTTAACAACAGAAACGTAACAAGCAGAGTTCATTTTTATTGCATGGAAGCTTCATCTAGGAGAAGTAACTATGACATTAAAATATTAATAGTATTAATAAAGTGAAATACTTGGAGTATATTCCTCTGGTAGTTCTTATTTTGTTGTTTAAAATCAGTAAACACTGAAATAAATAACAAAATAGTGCAACCTACATACAATAATGATCACCAGGAAATCTGGGAGATATGGAATGTCCTCCAGGTGTCTTGGCATTTTTATTGCTACTTTCCAAACCTGGTGGTCTCTTATGCCAATTTTAAAGCCATATCTTAATACAACAATATTGTTTTTTAATTTTTTTTTGTTGCACAAGAATTAATATTTATTTCCATTAATTCTTATTTTATCTGTATTATACTGGAATAAAAAGCAGTATGAAATAATTGCCCCAGTACATGAAATGTCCTCCAGGCATTCCATTTTTTATATACTTCTAATTAATATCTAAATACCTAAACCTAAATACAGCAAATATAATTTTGAAACTTCTATTTTTATTTTATGAAATGTAGTCATTTATTTCATAATAAAGGTACAATGCTTTGTTATACGAGGACTGTTCGAAAAGTATCGCGAATTTTGTATTCTTTTTTTCAAAAATTATTTATTTATTCATGAATGTCCTTCTTTTATTATTTAAACTCAGTAAACACCTCTTTTTTGGAAACTACACAAAGTAATGACTACCAGTGGGTACAGGGAACATGAAATGTCCTCCAGGTATTTTGTCATTTATGTACATTCATTTTTATTGTTAGGTAACTCCATCTTTGAGGAGTCACTTTTACATTAAAAATGCATTGTTAAAAATGAGTTGGTTCTTTTTTATATTGTTTTTACTTTTAGCCAAGAACGTGGTGCTTACTTATATTTAACACCAGAGGGTCTAGGGGACATGGAATGTCCTCCAGGCACTCCTTTTTTAATGCATTTACAAATAATATTTTAATATGATAACTATTCCTCAAAAATGGGGCTACCTAACAATAAAAATAAATGTATAATAAATGACAAGGTACATGAAATGTCCTCCAGGTATCAGCTCTATCTAGTATTAAAATACTAAATATAAATGCATAACAAGTGGATTACCTGAAGAACATTCCATGTCCTCTAAACCGCTTAGTGGTCATTCTTTTATTGCAAAGAAACATCTATCTTATTGATTGATAAAACATATACAAACAAAGGGATGAAAAGATGTTTAAGTATTAATTATGAGCAATTATATAGCAATGTAACTGAAGGACATTCTATGTCCCCCATATCATTATTTTGAGTCCTTTAAACTCTTTTCCAATGAAGAGTTTACTCAGCTTAAACGAAGGGCAACTAAGGGATCTGGGTGACATGGAATGTCCTCCAGGTGCACTGATGTGCTATATATGCACATGCTATATGTATTCATAATTGATACTTAAAAATTTTGAACTTTGAGGACTTGAGGACATTCTATGTTTCCTAGACCTCCTGGTGGTCTTTCTTTTGCGTTGTTTTTATTCAATTTCAATGTAGATATTACTATTTTAATAGATGACAAGATATCTGGAGGATCTTTCTTTTATTGTTTAGGCTGAGTAAACACGTCTCTAGTAAACGAAGTTAGAATTTCTGTATGAATGAAGATCAGTGTTTCGGCGAATCAAAAGCAAACGTCAAATGGCTGGTTGCATAGAATGTCCTCCACGTATTTCGTCATTTACATAATTGTATTTTTAGGAACAGTAGTCAATTTATTTAGACATTGATAAGAAGTGCGTAAAAATGATACTTCAATGCAGGGTATTCCAGGTGGCTTTTTACGTCAATTTTAGAGCTATATAAAGTTAATATATTTTTTTTTTTAATTTTTCTATTGCATAAGAATTAATTTTTATTTGTATTAATTCTTATTCTATCTATGTTATACTGGAATTAAAAACAACACAAAAGAACTGCCCAAGAAATCTGCAGCACATAGAATGTCCTCCAGGTACTCGACTTTTTATATACTTCAATTTAATATTTAAATATCACGACAAATTCTTGAAGACGAAGCTACCTGGAAGACCTTCTTATCGTGTTATTTTTACATATATGTGTAAAGCAATAAAAATTAAAGTATGTTGACGATAGCATATCTGGAGGACATTCCATGTTCCCCAGACCCTCTGGTGGTCATTTTTTTATTATTAAGAATCAGTAATCGTTTCTACAATGGGATCGAGTAAAAATAACGTGAAAGAAAGACCTTCAGGGGTCTAAGGAATATAGAATGTCCTCATGGTACTTAACGTCTTGCGTTTATCTTATTGATTGATAAAACATATACAAACAAAGGCATTAAGTATCAAATATGAGCATATATACAGCAATGTACCTGAAGGACATTCCATGTTCTCCAGATCCCCTGGTAGTGGTTATTTTGCTTTGTTTTAACTGTTTTCCAGTGAAGATGTTTTTACTGTGCTTAAACATTAAAAGAAGGGTGACCAAGGGATCTGGGTGGCATGGAATGTCCTCTAGGTATCCTATCATCATCACACTTTCATTTTTATTGTTTAGTAGCACCATCTTGAAGGACTAGCTATGACATTTAATAGTAGATGGTTTCCCAGATCTCCTGGAGGTCCTTCTTTATAACAACTAAGATATTAATATTTTAATGTCATATGGAATGTCCTTCAAGTATTCTACTCTGTTCATACTTACTATTTATATTTTAATGTCATAGTTAGTACTCCAAGATGGAGCTACCAAGCAACAAAAATGAAACCTAATTGATGACAGGATACTTGGAGAAGCAAAAACAATACAAAAAGATATAAACGCAATGGAATACCTGAAGAACATTCCATGTCTCCCAAACCTTCTAGTGGTAATTTTTTATTGTTTAGAAATAGTAATCATCTCTACAATGGAATCGAGCTAAAATAACGAAAAAAAGAAAGTCCTTCAAGAGGTTTTAAGATTTTTAAGTATCAGTACAAGTACATTCCATGTCCCTCAGACCTCCTGGTATTGTTTTTACTATTTTTCAATGAAGAAATGTTTGATGAGTGCAAACAATCAAAGAAGAGATAACAAGTAGCCTGGAGGACATAGTCTTCCAGTTATTCTACTTTGGAGGAAATTCCATGCCCCCAGACTCTCTGATTCTCGACATTTTTTACTATTTTCCAATGAAGAAGTGTTTAACAACCAAGGAGTCTGCGAACAAGGAATGTCCTCTTGATATCTTATCATCTATGTACATTCATTTTTATTGTTAGGTAGCTCTATCTTTGAGGAGTAAACTTGACATTAAAAGATAAATGCATAAAAAGTGGAACACCTGAAGAACATTCCATGTCCACCAAGCCTCCTAGTGGTCATTCTTTTATAGTAAAGAAACAGTAATTATCTCTACAATGGAATCGAGTAAAAATAACATAAAAGAAACATTTTCAGATATTTTTTATATTATTTCTAGTTTTTTTTCAATAAAAAAAGTATTTATTTATTTTTAAAAATTAAAGAAAAAAGTCATAGTAACAGACTTCTTTTATTATTAACATGTTTTTCTTTATTGGAAGACATGAAATACCTCCAGGTGTCATGTCGTTAACGTACTTTCATTTTTATTGTTTTGAAGCTATATTTTGGAGGAGTATTTTCAAGGAAGAGATATTTACTTATTTTTAATTATAAAAGGAAGACCACCAGGGAGTGTGGAGGACATTCTATGCATGCACTTTGATGTCATAGAAAATCCTCCAAGATGAAGCTACCAAACACTAAAAATGGAAGTTCGTTGAACTAGACTGGATACATGGAGGATATTCCATGTCTCACAAGTGTTAACTGAGTTTTAACAACAAAAAGGACGCTCAGGGGGTCTGGTTAACATGGAATGTCCTCCAAGTATCCTGTCATCAGCAAACTTTCATTTTTTATTGTTAGGCACTTCCATTCTTGAAGACTAATTGTAATATTAAAATATTAATAGTCGGTGTAAAAAAACATCTCCATGAAAGTATGTTGACGATAGAATATCTGGACTACATTCCATGCCTCCAAACCTTTTGGTGATCTTTCTTTTATTCTTTAAAAATAACTAAATATCTATATTGAAAAAAGCAAAAACAATATAAAAAAGAAGCTCCAGGGTGTCTTTGACACATGGAATGTCCTCCAGATACTTCTTTTATCCACTTGTATTGATATCTAAGTGTCATCATTATTCTTGGAAAACGAAGATATCTAGTAAAAACATTATTAGAAGTAGTGATAATATTTGAATATCAATGATTAAATTTCATAAAAATAAATAGTAAGTTTTACAAAAAAAAATAAAAAGTTTGTTGGACGATATTACACATATTCTGGTGTTCCTTCTTGTTAAAAATTAGTAAATAATTTTTATTTTGGAAAAAAAAGCAAAAACAATACAAAAAAGAACCACCAGGTGGTCCGGGGGACATGGAATTTTTATTTTTAGTAGATCCATCTTGGAGGACTAATTATGATAGCGTAGTACCTGAAGTATATTCCTTGTCCCCCAGTAGATTGTTATGTTGTATGTTATGTCATAGTTTGTCGTCCAAGATGGAGCTACTTGGAAATGGAAGTTCGTTAACAGCAGGATACCTGGAAGGCATTCCATTTCCCACAAATCTCCTGGTGGCCCATTTTTATGTTGTTTTTATCTTTTTTCAATGAACAGGTGTTTACTGAGATTAAAACAACAAAAGAAGGACGGTCAGGGGGTCTGGGGAACATGGATCGTTCTTCAAGTATCCTAATGTCAACATACTTTCATTTTTATTGTTTGGTAGCTTCCATTTTGGATTATATTAAAATAATAGTTAGTGTATAAAAATGGAGCATTTTTTGTTTAAACAAAAAAAGAACCAGGGTTTCTGAGGTACTTGGAATGTTCTTCAGGTGTCATTTTTCATTTTTTATTGTTAAGTAGCTGCATTTTAGAAATAGTAGTTATCATATTAAAATATGAATAGTAAGTGCATTAAAAAAGGAGTACCTGGAGGACAGTCCATGTCCCCAGATCCAGACTTTTATATATTTTTTAGAAATACCAGTGGCCTGAAGGCCATGGAATGTTTTCTAGCTACTTCACTTCTACACACTTACTATTAATTAATTTAAATGTAATAGCTACTCCTCAAAGATAAAACTACCAATCAACAAAAAAGAAGGAGCACTAGGAAAATCTGGGGATATGGAATATCCTCCAGAGTTTCCACTTTAGACAAACTTGCTAATAATATTTTCAAATTTTCAAATGATAGTAGGTGCGAACAAAGTGGAGTACATGGAGGATATTCCTTGTCCCCCGGATCTTCTGGTGGTCATTATTTTGTGTAGTTATTGCTATTTTCCAATGAAGAGATGATTGTTTATTTTCGACAATATAAAAAAGATCACCAAGAGGTTTGGAGGGCATGGAATGTCCTCCAGGAATTCCAGTTCGCACCTACTATTAATATATTAAGGGCGACCAGAGGATCTGGGTGACATGGAACGTCCTCCAGGTACACTGCTATGTTATATAGTTAAAAATCTATATAGATCTTCATTCATTTTGTCTATAGAGCTTGCCGCATCTTTCCGCTTAGGAGGAGTTTCATCCTTTCAGCCGTTTCCACTGTTGTTAACAGGGAACCTTAAGAACATTCCATTTCGAAAGTTTGTTGATGACAAAATTCCATGTCCTCTAGGAATGTTCTCCAGGTACTCCACTTTGTTTGCACCTACTATTAATATCATACCACCTGGAGGACATTTCATGTCTTTGTACGGTGGTTATCAATTTACCTTCTCCATTGCTACTTGAGGTGAAGGAGAAGAGATTTGAGGAGTTGCTTCTGGGAGATCTGGGTGCTTTTCGAGAAGTCCTGCTAGGGGGTGACTGGTTATTGTGAGTAGGGTAGGATTGTGGACCATGAATGTTGACTGTGAATCTTAACCTTTTTTGTGAGTAGAGTTCGTCTGCTGGTAATCCAGTTTTGGAAGGGGAGTTTGTTGAAGATGTAATGAATGGAGCCGGAGAAGATAGAGGCATGTTTAAAGACATGCCTTTTCCCAGCTGAAATTTTATAGGTGAGGTAAGAACGGAGTTTGGCAGATGCAGCCTCTGTAATCGAATTTGAACCTGCCTCTAAGGATTTTGAGGAGAAATATTTTGGGTTGTTAGTAAGTAGCTTTAATCTAGCATCATTTTGGGTTAGTCTATAGGAGGTTCTATTGGAAAAGTATTTGTAAAGGATTTTTTAGGATAGGATTTGTTAAGGTTGGACGTCGAGAGTTGCAGGGCTACTCTCTTTATTCTAGTCTGATACTGGTGTTGAGTTCGTGGTCTTCTTGGATGTCTGGGGCTAGTCTTTGTTCAACAGCGCTGTTTACTAGTTGTTGGAATCTTTGATCATACAAAGGTCCAATGGGGATGGTGCTTGTTTCTTGGAGAGTGTTGGCGCAGATATTTCTCTTGTGGAGTCAGTTCTATTATTGGATGTTATTATTATTTTATTGTTAAACTTACTCCTCAAAAAAAAAAAAAATAATAATAATAATAATAACGAATGTACAATAAATAGGTGACAAGATACATGGAATGTCCTCCCGGTATTTTGTCACCTATGTACATTTATTTAGTCCTGGAGGAGTTTCCATGTCTCCTAGACCTCCTGGTATTATTTTTACTATTTTCCAA
This sequence comes from Enochrus cinctus, assembly GCA_033557785.1. Classification (NCBI taxonomy): domain Eukaryota; kingdom Metazoa; phylum Arthropoda; class Insecta; order Coleoptera; family Hydrophilidae; genus Enochrus; species Enochrus cinctus. Next base: position 10,214 of record JAUIMW010000921.1, read on the forward strand.
TGAAGAGGTGTTTAGTGACCAGGGGGTCTTGTCATCTAAGTACATTTAATTTAATGTTAGGTAGCTCTATCTTTGAGGAAGGGCAACTAGGGGATTTGAGTGACATGGAATGTCCTCCAGGTGCACTGATGTGCTATATATACACATGCTATATGTATTCATAATTGATACTTAAAAATTTTGAACTTTGAGCACTTGAGGACATTCTATGTTTCCTAGACCTCCTGATGGTCTTCTTTTGTGTTGTTTTTATTCAATTTCATTGTGGATATTACTATTTTAAAGAAATTAAAGAACGACCAAGAATTTTTTCAATTAGCAATAAAAATGATTGTACATAAATGACAAGATATCTGGAGGACATTCCATGTCTCCCTCGTGATCTTTCTTTTATTGTTTAAGCTCAGTAAACACGCCTCTAGTAAACGAAGTTAGAATTTCTGTATGAATGAAGATCAGTGTTTCGGCAAATTAAAAGCAAATGTCAAATGGCTGGTTGCATGGAATGTCCTCCACGTATTTCGTCATTTACATAATTGTATTTTTAGGAGCAGTAGTTAAGTTATTTAGACATTGATAAGAAGTGCGTAAAACTGATACTTCAATGCAGGATATTCCAGGTGGCTTTTTATGCCAATTTCAGAAATATATAAAGTTAATAATGTTTTTTTGTCAATTGCCCCAAGAAATCTGCAGCACATAGAATGTCCTCCAGGTACTTTTTATATACTTCAACTTAATATTGAAATACCACGATAAATTCTTGAAAACGAATTTATCTGGAGGACCTCCTAACCCCTTGGTGGTCCATCTTTACAACGACTATTAATATTTTAATGTCATAGTAACTCCTCCAAGATAGAACTTAGCTTAAACGAAGGGCAACTAATAATAAAAATGAAAGTTGGTTGATGACAGGATACTTGGAGGACATTTCATGTCTCCAGCCTTCTGGTGGTCCTTTTTTATATTGTTTTTGTTTTTTTTAATACAAAAGGTATTTATTTATTTTTAAAGGAAAAATGTCATATTGAAAATGAAATTATTAAATAATAAAAAAGTCTGTTGGAATGTCCTCCAAGTACTCCACTTTACTCATACCTACTTTTAATATTTTAATGTCATAGTTAATCGTCCAAGATGCAGCTACTTAACAATAAAAACTAAAAAAAAAATAAAAAATAACAGGATACGTGGAGGACATTCCATGTTCCACAAATCTCCTGGTGACCAATTTTTATGTTGTTTTTACTTTTTTCCAATGAACAGGTGAGATTAAAACAACAAAAGAAGGACGGTCAGGGGGTTTGATAGCTTCAATTTGGATTATGTTAAAATAATAGTAAGTGTATAAAAAATAGAGAATTTTTTGTTTAAACAATAAAAGAACCAGGGGTTCTGAGGTACTTGCAATGTTCTTCAGGTATAGTTCTTCATTTTTTATTGTTAAGTAGCTGCATTTTAGAAATAGTAGTTATCATATTAAAATATCAATATTAAGTGCGTTAAAAAAAAGGAGTACCTGGAGGACACTCCATGTCCCCAGATCCAGACTTACAGCATACAAAAGGAGCACCAGGAAGATCTGGGTATATGGAATATCCTCTAGGGTTCTCACTTTTAATAAACTTGCTAATAATATTTTCAAATTTTCAAATGATAGTAGGTGCGAACAAAGTGGAGCACCTGGAGGATATTCCATGTATCCCAGACGCTCTGGTGGTTATTATTTTGTGTAGTCATTGCTATTTTCTAATAACATGGTATTTGTTTATCTTTGACAATACAAGAAAGACCACCAAGAGGTCTGAGGGACATGGAATATCCTCCAGGCACTCCACTTCGTTCGCACCTACTATTAATATATTAAGGGCGACCAGAGGATCTGGGTGACATGGAATATCCTCCAGCTACTCCACTTTGTTTGCACCTACTATTAATATTATAGTTAATCTAAGATGTAGCAACCAAACAATAAAAATAAAAATTCGTCTATGACAGGGTACCTGGAGGACATTCAATGTCCTCCGGACTCCTTGGTGGTCGTTTTTTTGTGTTGTTTTTACTCTGTTCTAATAAAGAATTTTTCACTTAGTTTAAACAATCAAACGAAACAACAAAAAAGGACGGTCAGGGGGTCTGGTTGATATGGAATAATCAGCGAACTTTCATTTTTTATTATTAGGCACTTTCATTCTGGAGGACTAACTGCGATATTAAAATATTAATAGTCAGTGTAAAAAATTTCGTCTTCCAAAATTTGTCGTGGTATTTAAATATTAATAAGAAGTATATATAGAAGTGGAGTACATGGAGGACATTCCATGTTCCCCAGACCTCCTAGTGATTCTTCTTTACAGGAACTATTAATATTTTAATGTCATAGCTACTCTTCCAAGTTGAAGCTTCCAAATAATAAAAACGAAAGTTTGATAATGACAACGGTGGTCGTTATTTTGTGTTGCTTTTGCTATTTTCTATTGAAGAAGTATTTACCTATTTATAATCATGGTAGAAAGACTACCATGGAATGTCCTCCAAGTACTCAATTTTTTTCATACTTACTATTCATATTTTAATGTCATAGTTAGTACTCCAAGATGGAGCTACCAAGCAATACAAAATAAAAGCTAATTGAAGACAGAATACCTGGAGAACAATCGAGGATCGAGAAGGTTTTGTAGGTATGGATTAGGCTAGGATTATGACCTTTGAACCTTCCTCTAAGGATTTTGAGGAGAAGTATTTTGGGTTGTTAGTAAGTAGCTTTAGTCTGGCGTCATTTTGGATTAGACTGTAGGAGGTTCTATTGGAAAAGTATTTGTGAAGAATTTTTTAGGATAGGATTTGTTGAGGTTGGACGTCGAGAGTTGCAGGGTTACTCTCTTTATTTTGTCTGATACTGGTGTTGAGTTCGTGGTCTTCTTGGATGTCTGGGGCTAGTCTTTGTTCAACAGCGTTGTTTACTAGTTGTTGGAATCTTTGATCATAGGAAAGTCCAATGGGGGTGGTGGGTGTTTCTTGGAGAGTGTTGGCGCAGATATTTCTCTTGTGGGGTTAGTTCTATTATTTTTTTTTGTCCTGACATTCTTTTAAAGTTCCTCCTACAGTTTATCTGTAGTCCAGATCTTCACAGACTTTAACCCATTGGTTGCTATTATTATTTTATCATATCATAAGTAAAATTGAGTTCCTGGAGGACGTTCCATGTCCCTTAATACTACTATTTTTCAATGAAGAGATGTTTGATGAGTTCAAACAATGAAACAAGAGACACCAAGGAACATGGAAGACATAGACCTCCAGTTACTCTACTCTGTTTGAGTAAAATCTAAGAACTTTGATTAATATTCTTTGATATCTTTGAGGAGTAAATACCATATTTAGATATGAACAGTAAGTGTGTAAAGTGGAGTACCTCAGAGGGTCTGGGGGACACGGAATGTCCTCCAGGTACTCCACTTTATTCACACCTATTTGTAATTATTTTAATGTCATAATTAGTCCTCCAAGATTAAGTTATCAAACAATAAAATAACAATAAACGAAAGCTCGTTCGTACATGATGAAATACATGGAGAACGTTCCATGTTCCATGTTCATTTGTACAGAAATTCTAATAAGAGAAAAATACTCATTTCACTGTGAAACTTATCCTATCCAAAAACAGGAGGCAAAGAAGAAGATGAAGTAAGTATTTACACTCATTTTAAACAGAAATCTACTCACGGAGAAAAGTGCCAAATGGTTGTCGAGAGCGTGAGTGAATTCTGGAAGCAACATAAATGCATACATCCACACAAAAGCACTTTTAGTCTTAGCGAGGACACATTTAAAAAGTTGTAATTTAGTGCTTAGGTGGACTCAAGGTCTGCAACCCCTCGCTTATTTAATTCTGTGAGCTTCCCTTCACGAACATAGTAAAAATATTCCAAATCATCTGTATCTAGCTATAAACTTTTACTTTATGGAAACAGCAACACACAACACACAAAATTTTGTCTAAAAGTGTTTCTCCATTTAAAATCTAGTTGCCAATAATGAAAGCTGCGAGCATCGACGCCTTAATTACATTAAAAAGGAACAACGCCATGATTAACAGGGGAAAAACCCAAAGGAATAAGTTAATAGTTGATAATTTGACAAACAAGATTTCATTTGGTAAGGTACACAGAATGGAACGGT
>JAUIMW010000922.1:0-14396 GCA_033557785.1 Enochrus cinctus
TGGTTATTCTACAATATTATAATTTTATAACAAGTTGTGTGCAATTCAGATACAACTGAAAAATGGAGGGAAGAAATTGGAAACAATGCATAGCAAGGAGAGAACGAAACGAAAGCGGATACGAGCATAGAAAGAAACGGAACGAATTATTGAAGATGGGAACTTGGCACATGAGAACCTTGAAACGAAAGAGATAAATGTTATGCCAAGAGGGGAAAACAATAAAAGAAATAGAAATTGAAAGAGATTCAGATAGGGCTGTGTGAATACTTTAAATATCGCTCTGTTTTCGAACATAAAATGTGTGCATTGGAAAAATAAAATAAAACTCTTGCCTCTAAATTGTACAACACAGAACAATATTTCGGACGAAATTCATTATGATTGTTGAGTGTTCCGAAATAAAAAAAAATATTTGTGAAAGAGCTGTAGCAGGTGTAACATTACAACTGGGAAGCAATAACAAAAATAATGTTAGTAGCAAAAATGGTTAAATACAGAAATAGTAGTATATGGGACCGATGAGAACGAAAAAAGATTTTATCAAAAATTAAAGGAACGTAATTGACGCTCCTTTAATTTGGCTGTAAACCTGTTGGTTTTTTTGTTATAGTTTTATTTCATTTCTGTAAATATATTCTTTTATTTAAAAGTTATGTTGATTTAAAATAAAAACTATAAGAAAAGTTTAATTTGCAATGGTATTTTCATTTTAATATTTTTTGTTAGAATGATCAGACTGCGGCTGTTCTATGATAACTGGCGTTAATCCAGCTAATATTTTATTAACTGAGGATGAAGGAATTAATGATATCTAAATTTTATTTACCGCACTGCACCTGTTTATTAACACGAGTGCTTCTGTCAGTGAGGTAAATTTACTGGTAACGACAGATGTCGCTATTACTTTCAAGTGCCCCTTAAAAGCAGTATTAAAGTGGATTTTCCCGAGTAAATATTTAATAAGATAATCAATGTTCGTTTTTTTAACAACTAAATTAAAATATGTTAACGCTCAATGTGACCTAGTTTCACTTACGAAAAAACATAACATTCACAAAAAAATTTATTTTTAATATTAATTAATATTTTATTGAATAAAATTATATATTAATATTTTTATCATTATTGATCTATTAAGTAATTTAATACAGACAAAAATTAAAACGCCGCAAATTAATTAGTGCACACATTTTTTATTGTTATTATTATTTATTGAGCGCAAACAGAATTAAATTAAAAATGGAAATGATTTCTTAATTACGCAGTACTTATATTGACGAAGCTATTCTTAATTCTTATTTCTTTAATGTTGAAGTTGAACTTCATTATATTCAATGTTATTAATAGCTGCTTCACTTAAAAATGAAAGGTATGTTAGAGACTAAATTTTAAGAAATATCCGAAAGTAATTTGCCAAACCACTAAGAGCCCCTACGTAGGCTACTACCATTTACTATTAATAATTATATTCGTGTTCATCTAAAACCACTATTTGTTGACGGTTTAGTTATTTCAGTCGTGATCGTCGTTCTTTTATCAAAGAATTAGAAGAGTTAAGCATCTACGAACATTGTATGACAATTATTTTTTCTACCAATTCTTCTTCTTTGGGAGTTCCAACTAAATTCTCTGCTCTCTATTGTTACTTTATATATTCCACAAGAACTTTTTCCTTCTCGCTATATTTCTTATTTTTCTGTGTATTCTCCTTTCTTCATTGGAACATGGTTTGTAGATTTTTGTTCTTTTTAGTTTATTCTTGATTTTTACTACTAGTTGTTTCGCATTCCACGATTCCATTACAGTCAAAGTTTTTTTTTGTTTATTGAGGGATGTTGCCTTCTCCACCTCTACTTCAAGTTTGTCCGCTACAGTTTCCAGCTCAGTTTTCTAGCTTAACTACTCTTGCAGTTTCTACATTGAAGTTGTCACAAATGTGTTTTTATTGTCAATTGTGAGCAATTGTAGTATCCAACGCATTTCTGGTATGGTGACCTCATTTGGATGATTTCAACGTTAAGCGTTACTCGTGATTGTAAGACAATATATAAACTTAGTTAACTATTAAATTAAATATTATAAACAAGATGACCGAAAGTGAAAATTGTGAAATTCTTGAAAGTAGCTTAGGAACTGTTAATAGAGTATCTAAAACTGAAAATAAATATAAATATTGCTAATCAAAAGTAGTGAAAGGCTTAAAATGTATAAACTGCAATTATGTGGTGAATAATAGTTGTCTAAAAAGTGTTAAGAGGTTGGATGGATAGTCTTCCCAATGTTGTGAAGCAAATGGTGAAGAATTAAAAACCCAGGTGACTGTTGAAGAGCTAGAAAATGAATTTAAAACATATTAGGAAGAAATTTTTCAGCCCCTGAGTGAAATTGTGACGGAACACATACCTAACATTTTATCAAAATTATTTAGTCAGTGGTGTTGCGACTCAATCAACAACTAACAAAACGAGCAAAATGCAAGCAAAGCGTGTTGTAACAAAAGGTGAACCAAAAGTTTTATACGAAACAACATATACAAGAAACACAATAAAAATGAAACACAAACAGAAATGACAAATTTTCCTAATATCCAGGATGGCAGTTGGAAGCAAGTAAATTACAAGAGAAAGAAGGGTAAAACCACATATAGAATATAGTGGTTCAGTTTCTGGATTCTAAATTTCCATATCTATCACATCAAGCATTGCTAAAATATCGGAGGTAGTAATCTACAAGAGAATATTAACTTTACGGGGAAATACAAGGTACTTTCAGATCCTCAGAGTGGCTTTAGAAAGGGTAAATCCACTACGCGAACCGTTTACCAGTCACTGATATTCTCAACATCTAAAATGAAAGAAACGTAGCAACATCCATCCTAGTAGATTTATCAAAAGCATTTAATAGTGTGGACCATCTAAATCTGGAATGGAATTAGAGGCATACCACACAATATTATCTCAAGTTATGAGTAGAAGCCAAATAAGTGAACTAATAGATAAGACGGGGAAAATCGTCAGATCCCAACCTCTTGAAACTCTTAGGGGACGATTCTTGGATCCCTTTTATTCATTCTCTGGAACTGGAACTGAACTGGAAAGAGTGGTCTCTGAAAAAGTTTACCTCTATGCATAAAAGGGAACACTTAGGAGGATGTCAAAATCAAGATGAAATGGAAGAACTTAACGACTGCTGTAATTGACAAAACACTTCGCCTTTATGACGCTAGAAACAAACCAACTGAACATTGAATATGATGATAGGATGGTGAAATCCAAAAGTGCTCCATTCCTTGATTATTGATTCACGATTAGACTTCAGGGCACACATCATTGTAATATCAAGCTACTGATATCGAAGTTCTTAACACAGGAAGCGGCGATCATGGCTTATTATGCTTAGACGGAATCCAGGATAAGAGATGGAATAATCTTTTGGGCCAATTCGGTCGTGACAAATAGAGTTTTCATTCTCCAAAAATGAGACTTTTGTAATAATAATTAATATATTTTCAATTATAATAAAGTTTTATTAAATAATGAAGTATAAATATTCAAGAATAATTAAATAAAAATAGATTTTAACGAAAGTCAAGTACCCATAAGATAGTAAAAAAATATTGATTTCAGTTTAGAACAATTTATGAGTCCATCAATAACATTCATAATGAATAGGATAATGCAATTATTACTTCATGGTTCACTTCGTACTAATTAATGCAGTAATAGTCAAATCATTAAAAAACCATTAAATGAAATCATTAGATAAAAATAGACAGACAAAATTAATTGTAGTACATTTTTATTTGAAATATCCCAAGATGGTTGCCGGAAAACCAGAATATTCTCAAGTTACTGCAGTGCGCTATTATCCGTAAACATTTCGTGACAATTGTTCTAAAAGAACTATTTAAAAATTAATAGCATCAGTAAAATTTCAGACGTTAAAACGACGTAGTAATTTCAGTAATTAAATCCAAAGGGAAATGATTTATTAGATTACCTAATAAATAATTCAACTTAATACTATAAATTGAAAATAAGGCGCAAAAATGCAGATATAATTCATATGCACGAACATATATCCTCAAGTTTCCATTGAAAGCACATCGTCGCCAATTTATTGAAAGCTCTTATCCAAAACGATGACTCCCAGGCTTCAAAAACCAGCTCCAGAATGGAAAGGAAACGCTGTTGTGGATGGATTATTTAAAGAAATATCTATATCCGACTACAAAGGCCAGTATCTAGTGTTCTTTTTCTATCCATTAGACTTCACTTTCGTATGCCCAACGGAGATAATCGCCTTCTCCGAACGCTTCGAAGACTTCAAAGCAATAAACTGCGCCGTAGTGGCTTGCTCCACCGACAGCCAATATTCTCACTTTGCTTGGACTAGCACTCCCAGAAAAATGGGAGGTTTGGGGCCCATGAACATCCCCTTACTTTCAGATAAGTCCACTAAGATCTCTAGAGACTACGGGGTGCTCGACGAAGACACGGGTAAACTTAAAAATTACGAGAAATATTTATATTGAGAGTTTTTATTTCTAGGTGTGCCTTTCAGAGGGCTGTTCATTATAGACGGCCTGGGGAATCTTCGCCAAATGACTATCAACGATCTTCCCGTTGGAAGATCCGTGGATGAAACTTTGAGGCTCGTTCAGGCGTTTCAATTTACCGACGAGCATGGGGAGGTATGCCCGTCTGGATGGACCCCAGGGAAGAAGACCATAAAGCCTGACGTTATCGCTAAGAACGAGTACTTCGAAGCTAAGGATAAGGAAGACGGGGATAAAAAGGTGGCGAATGGCGACGCTAAAATCCCTGAAGACTCTACCGACCCAAAGAATAAGGATTCTTGAGTATAGAATTTCGTGTTTAAGATATTCAATGTGGTTGATGGGTACTTTTTGAAGAGGTATTACTTTGGAAAGTGGCAGAATGGAGCTTTCAGGGGTGATAGGCCGATTTAGTTGTGATTTTTAGTGTCAACTACATAGAATATCTTGTGAACACTTGTTGAGCTTAGTGTTTTAATTTATTGGGGGTACTTAGGAAATTTACACGGAAATGTTTTCCTGGTAGCACATAGATAACCTAATAAATTTTTAACGTCATTTTCTAGTTAGTGCATTACCTCTGCCCCCACTTTTAATTTATAACGTAATCCGCTTTGATAACGGGAAGGATAATGGGTTGTTGGGGTATATAAACTGACGGTTCCACATATAGGCTCATTGCAACTAGATCTGAAGAACTCAGCAGTGAGAAGACACATTAACTTATTTAAAATGAAGTCGTGCCTTCCAGTATTAGTAGTAATTTTGACTGTGTATGTTTGCACCGAGGCTGTACCTGCATATGTAAGTAGACATCTTGATGTAAATACAATATTGTAAGTAGAAATAATTTTAATATTTTTTTTTAAAATTAGGATTATAATGAATCCCAAGATCTCCCTAATTTCGGTGAGTTCATTTTTTATTTTTAATAATGCTGTATATATTTTGCATTTTGGGATTTTTAAAAATTATGTTTAATATTTACGTTGTCCTGCATTATATAATATCACTTTTTTAATATGTTGCTATGATAATCTCATAAATAAAAACTTAATATAGGGTTTCTAGGTCTGATAATTAAAGTTAAAAGGTCCTTGATTTGAGCCTTTGTCGAAGGTGTTTTTTTTTATTCATTTTAATCTGCAAATAAAATTTTTATTTATAAGATAAATTAGTACACATTGGAAAAGTTATTTTCATCTTTTATGTACAATTAATTTAGAAAGATTAAGTTTTTTTGATATCTCCATATACAAGATTAAAATGATTTTATTTTTTATTTTATTAATGTATAAATTGAATTTTAACAATAAAACTTATTACCCTATTATATATCATTGCAGTCGCATGTTGTACTACTAATCATGTATATTATAAATAAGAATGTAATCATTCAATAAATTTATTATTTATGATTAAAAATTTAATTTACATTGAAATATAGTTCAATACAACGTAAAAAAATCGTGATAATGCTCACCATGTGTCTAAGTTTAATTTGTAAAAGAAGGACGTATATGGCAGAGTTTCTGAGGGGCATATCATGTCCTCCAGACCTCGTGGTGATCCTTCTTTTTAATTTGCGTGCTTTATCCCATTTAGCTAATCTTTATAATTTTATACATACAGTTTAACACTTGCGAAGTCCATCTTATAGGGACCCATAGTTGGTTATGAAAGTTCGAAATTGTTAGTGGAAACCCCTTCATCAAATTTAAAAATTTATATCTTAGCACCCTAGTAAAATTCTTACTATTTCGCATTTTGCTGCTCAACACGTCCAAAAGTGCATTGTTATAAGCATCCCTGATATCAACAAAAATACTGTTTATATCTCTAGCTTTTGTAACAGAAAGCTGAATGTCAGTAACAAAAGTAGATAGAGCTTCTTTGTCCCCATATTTGCCCTGAATCCAAACTGACTCTTTGGGTACAAACTGTTACTCTCCAACCATCACTGCAAACGATACTTTCAAATGTCTTTGCTACACATGAAAAAAGCGAAATAGGACGATACAAATTTGAAAGTGTGGGGACTCGTTCTGGTTTCAGGATAGATACAATATTAACGAACAATATACCAAGAAGAAAATTTTTCAAATTTACAGGAAGACCGAACAACATTCTGTAAGTAATCTAGTCCCTACCTAGCACACTGTTATTACAATTTTTCAATGAATGGTCGAGCTCGTTCATATTGTTACGATTATGATTTATTTAACAGGGTTTGTAGTAAAACAAGTGTTAATTTATTTTATACCAACTAATTTACACTTAGAGGTTATATGTTCAATTGCGCTTGTGCTGACGATCCAATCTAAACTGAACTAAATGGCTGGCTGCACTCCCATCCTTATATATACGAGAGCCGGGATTCCAGAACCGTCTAGCCGTTTCTAGCGAGTTTCTTTTTCGAGCGTCTAGAATCTTCGCATCTAAAATGTTCTACATGCTCGCTTTCGTAACATTGCCCCTCTCTTAAGACTGATCGTCCCGAGCAGTTCTCCTACGATCCTCATAATGCTTAAATGGACAGTGAGGCTTCTTGCATCCGGATTTCTGGTAGCATGGTATAACGTTGATAGAATGCCTCAATTGGCAATCTCCGTCGCATTTTCCGTTTACCCATTGGTTGCAAATCTCCTCCTTTCCTCGGGCACTTAGTGCGGAGCGATATCTACAACTATCTCCTTTTATACATCCTTTATCTTGTCACTAGCTTCTCTAATTCGACGACGAACCAACTCGTTGATAGAGTCCATCCTTCTCGACATAATCTTTCCCAACTTCATTCTCTTGTGGTGGTGTACCATATAACAGGTCTGCTAGTAGTCTGGAATCTCTTCCAAAAACTACCCTCGCTGATGATACGTCAGTGGTTTCTTGAGGCGATGAACGATAAGCCAATAGAAATAGATCTAGGTGTTCGTCCAAGTCACGCTGATTGTCTGCGACGACTTTGAATAGATGTTTGGAAATTGTGCGGTTCATCCGCTCCATCATTCCATCGGATTGTGGATGCAGAGGTGTCGTGCTATCTTTCGGATCCCGAGAATTACACTCAATTCTTTAAATAGTCTAAATTCAAAGTTTCGTCCCTGGTAGGAATGAAACTCTAATGGCACACCGAATCGACAGATCCAGTTCTTCAGCAATTCTTCACCTCAGTTACATTTTGGTATGGCGTATGCTTCCACCCATTTCCTAAAATAATCCATCGCAACCAGGATGTATTTATTTCTGGAAATGGCCAAAGGTGATCCGGCATTATATTACCTCATGGGAGCTCGTCTACTTCCCGATGGTCCATTAGCAGCTGCACAGACTTCGCACTTTCTGCACCAAGTTTTGATATCTTCCTGTCAGTTGACCCAACAGAACCTTTGTCAAATTTTCTCACTAGTCTTCTTAACTCCACCAGAAACCCCGTTGTAAATTTCTTGTAGTGTTTCGGGTCTCTTCGTCATTGGCAAAATTACTAACTAACATTCGTGAAGTATACCGTCTTTTATCAACAGAGAGTGCCATTGTGCCCAATAGCTTTTAACTGTGGGATCCAAATTGGAGATTTCTTCCCATCCAGGTCTTCGATTATTAATTCGCCACTGAACCACTACTGATATGTGGGGGTCTTGATCTTGCGCCGTGTTCAATTCCTTCATACTCCACCCATCTATTTGTACTTTAGTTCTACCTACCATAAAGGCTTCCTCTTTTCCTTCTAGAAGACGATAATGGTTGTAGTCATCAAGGCATGACCTTCTTGATAGCGCATCGGCGTTTTGATGTATAGTTTCTCTACGAAGCTCGATAGCAAAGTGGTATTCTTGAAGACGCTCGATCCAACGTACCATCTGGCCATATAGATATATATGCGAGTAGTTCTCTTCTCTTCACGCAATAGCTTATTTCTGGTCTGAACAAAGTTTTGCTAAAGTACTCAATGACTCTTTCTTTATTATTCTGCACTTGAGGTAATACACTTCAAATGCCAACATTGCTGGCATCCGTGTCTACAATAAATTGCCCTTCTGACTGAGGATATCGACGCACAGACGAGCTGGAGACGGCGACCTTCAGCTTCTCAAATACTTCCTGGCAATCTTCCGCCCAATCGTACTCACCACTCTCAGTCAATATGTGCAAGCTTCTTACTTCGTTTTTACTTTAACCTCCACTTTTTTTCCAGTGGCTGTCTTTAAATTAAGGTTCAGACTTGTCTGGATTCTGCAGCGTTCCACCAAGTCTGGCCTGACAACTGAATCGTTTGCCCTGGTAACGATTGTAAATTTGAATGCTCTTCTTCCAATACTTCCATCGATAAGTAGACTGTTATCCTGATGCTGCAGTCTAGCGATCGTGAGGCACTTCCCATCACCCACCAACGCAGGCCCCTTCTTGTTCCTGTTTTTGCCAACTTTCGTGGCGCTCTTTATTTTTCGGACATTAGGCTTTTATGTGCCCTGTTTTTCCACGCTGGTAGCAATTCACCGTCTCCAAACCGTACCTTCAGGACATTGACTAGATTTGTATAGTCTAGAGAGTCTTTGATGTTGTACAGTACCAACGAAGCTTCACCCTGTATCGCCGAAGTCAAATTGGGTTTTTCCTCACCATTTCATTCATAATGGCCAGCAATCATTTCGAATTGTTGGCGGTAGGGAAGCCAGGGAGTTGTTTCGTCATAGCTGTGCAATTTCGAGATAGACATTCGAGCAGCTACTTCGCTTCCCGGAATAATCTCTTTTCTTTGCTTCGAACTTGATTCTATCATGCCGATTAGCTCGTTACGTTGAGCTCCCATTTTTTCCTCCATTTTTTCTTCCACACTTCTTATCTTCTACATTGTAGATTTTATCTATTAGCTATTGTCTTCAAGTTCTACTTTCACTTCTTCGAGTTGTCCCTGAAGTATATGAGAGATGTTCCAAAAGTTCGCTTTCCATCAGCCCGAAGTCACTATTCTGTTTGTCTTTTTATCACTAAAATTACTCTTTAGTTTGTCTATTTTATCACTTAAGCCACTAATTTGTTTATCTATTTTATTACTTAATTCACTATTTTGTTTGTCTATTTTATCACTTAAATCACAATTTTGTTTGTGTATTTTATCACTTAAGTTACTATTTTGTTTGTCCATTTTGCCACTTAATTCACTTATTTCACTATTTTGTTTGTCTATTTTATTAATTGTAGAAGTATGGCCGTTAAAGTTTGCATCATGTCTTCGCCGGTGGCTGCGGATTCTTTTGCTGGAGTCACCGGCTTTTTGGGATCCATCTTTTTTAATTTCGAAGGGGATCCGAACTGAACTAACTGGCTGACTGCACTCCCATCCTTATATATACGAGAGCCGGGATTCCAGAACCTTCTAGCGAGTTTCTTTCTGGAGCGTCTGGAATCTTCGCAGCTAGAATGTTATTTATGCTTGCTTTCGTAACAATATTGAGTTTTCCATCAGAGGGTGTCGCTCATCAATAAACTCTTGAATTATGGGTCTATTAATCAATTTTTCAATCATCACGTCTTTTGCGTTTCAAAACTCGTTTAGAATAAGCGAACATATGTTTACAATTTATGTAATTTTCATGTTTGCCTTTTGAGTGTTTTCAGCGCTTCCTTTCCACGGCTAACAAGTTGTTCACCCTCGTCATCCGAACGATGAGGGGGTGATCTACTTTTAATTAAAATGCTTTGCATAATGTAAAAGATTTATTGGCCGCGCCAGTAATTACCTTCAGAATGTAATGAGTCTCCGTTTAGGTACAATTTTTAGGAAATTCAAATTTATAGATGAAAAATATATCAAGATATATAATATATTTAAATCTCCTGCTAGTATAAATGGAGTAAACAGTATCAACTATAATCTCCATAAACTCTATGAATTTTGGGAAATCTAAAATCTACGGAGTATCGAAGATCCTTCTAAACTCATCGTATAAAACGTCATTTTCTTGTAATACTATTGTTTTTTTTACGTTTTTGTTTTGGTTTCGCAAAATAAGTTCTATTTGGTTACCTTTTCCAACTCAACCGATTCAACCGAAAATGCAGGTCGTTTCGATCGCAACTCAGCAGCAACAGTTACGTACATTTCTACCTCTTTTTCGATGTTTCATTCTTGTGTTTCGGTTTTAATAATGGGGTTGGGCGCAACCTGATCGAGAGCCTTAAAGGAAAAATAATGCAATTCATCAGTAGAAAAAAAAAACAATTTCCGTTGTATTTCAAATTGGTTATCGGTGGAAGTTCAGTTTCGTCAGGCGAAACATAAATCTGCCGATAAGAACTAACATGTTTAAAGCCAGATTTCTGTATACCATTCCCAATATAAGTGACATTGGACACTGGTTTTAATTTAAAACTTATCAAATCCTGTTTTAAAACATCTTTTGGGATACAAGGAGAAACATTGGATAAAATAATTTGTTTGTCTGGTTTGGCTAGTTTCCTAGCTTGTATGAACTCACCGTTTACCGTTTACAAATGTGATTTCGTACACCGTTCATACAATTTTCTTTCACTTGTTTCAAAGATTTTCCAATACTTTCTGTTTCATAGGGTGAATTATTGCGGCAATGTTTGGTTCAAGGAACATAAATTTTATGTTTTTTCTAGGAGCATCATCAAGCAAATCGAAAAAACTTAAATAGAGACACACTATGACGTAAATTCATGTGGTATTATAATAAATACATGTCTCAATTAAATTATAAAAAGTTCTAATACAAATGACTTGGCAATATCTCCAAAACTCTTGCTAGCATCTAGTACTGAAAATAATGGGGATGGTTCACCTACGCGAGCACCTTAGCGAAACGCGATGTTTTTTCTTGAAAAACTACCTACCAAATTTTTTTGAAATTTAATTTCAATTCTTCTGTATTATATACACTTGCTATAATTATAATATGTACATATTCTGCATAAGAAAAGTGTAGCGTTGCATGTATATAAAAAATCATTGTAAATATCACTATTAAGCAGTTGTATATACCATCAAATATACCACCAAAACATGTAAGTATTCCAGTACGAAAATAAAGAAAATATTTTTTAACTAGTAAAATTATTTTTAGGTGATATTTCAGAAAACGACGCTGAATCCGCAAGAAGCCTGGATAGTATAGGAGGTGGCAATTTGCACGGCAGAAGTCTAGACAGTATAGGTGGTGGCAATTTGAAAGGAAGAAGTTTTGAAGACGAATATGTTTACAGAAGTTTAGATAGTTTGGGAGGCGGTAACTTGTTAGGAAGGAGCCTCGATAGCATCGGAGGAGGAAACCTAATTGGTAGAAGCCTCGACAGTATTGGCGGAGGTAACCTCCATGGAAGATCATTAGATAGTATCGGAGGGGGTAATCTAATTGGCAGAAGTCTTGACAGTATCGGTGGAGGCAACCTCCATGGAAGATCTTTAGATAGCATTGGAGGGGGTAACTTAATTGGAAGGAGCTTAGACAGCATCGGAGGGGGAAATTTAATTGGAAGAAGCTTAGACAGCATTGGAGGAGGTAATCTCCATGGAAGGACTTTAGATAGTATTGGTGGAGGCAACTTAATTGGAAGGAGAGGTTTAGATAGCATCGGAGGGGGTAATTTAATTGGCAGGGGACTAGACAGCATAGGTGGAGGTAACCTTATAGGTTGAAAAAGCTCAGGTAACACGTAATTTAGAAACCTACAGGAAGGAAACAGCGTTATATAATTTTATAAAAAAATATTGTTATAATTAGTATAATTACTTAATGTAAATACAATAAACCATTGCGCACGAACTGCATTTTTATTTGGCATAGAAAAAAATAACGTAACTTATGTAAAAATGTTCATGACATATTTTTGATAATAATGTTTCAGATCAAGAGTGCTACAATCAGTGCTTGTTGAAAAGAAATTCCGATGTAGATCATATATTTCTGAGATATGGAAAACGAGGTTTTGATGAGTGAGTTCAATTTAAATACTCTTATTGTGTAATTATTTTATTGCTTATTTTCAGGAACAAAGGTGCCTCTAGAAAGTCGTATAGCCCGCTTAATCCTTTAGGCATCGGAGGATTTGGAAGAGTGTCAAGGAGAGATGATCAAAAGGAAAGATCTGAATAATACTAAATTGACGTATTAGGCACATAGATTTAATGCTAACAAAAATTTAATAAAATAACTAAGCAGCTATTTAACTCTATTTAATTATGAAAATATCCTACGCCGCAATTACTCCATTTGCATAAGTCCCCATTCCATTGACATACCTCAGGTCTCTCATTGGCACTACATTTTCTCTTAACGGATTCACAGCTTTTTCGCTGTTCATTTCTTTGAATATTTGTAAAAGGCTAAAGACTATTACCCATTGGTAAACGAAGAACACTAAAATACAATTTTTAATATAAAAAAGAGTCTTACCACTCTTATGTACTTACGTAAAATAAATCCTCCTAAGTTGCTGTAAAAAATAAGTTCTCCTAAGTCATCATTCTTCTCTTTCAAATTTAGCATTAGAAATACATCTTGAACTGTGAGAAATATTAAGTAAATAAAATCTAGGAATATAAATGGGTATAAAAGAACCGCAATGAACTGAAAAATAAATTGGAATAAGCAACATTTCATAAGTAAAATCAGAAAATTATATCTAAGGTAAAGTCAAAAATTTAAATGAAAAAAAAACATACCATAAGAGCTCCAATAATTGATAATATACATGCTACAAAAAATATAGCGAAATAAACTATCAATCCTATTAAATAAATTGATGGGTTGTTAGCTATGTGGTCTAAAAATGCATTAGATAATGTTATTCCGTTAATTTTATTAGTGAAATCTTCAATGTTCTGCAAACTCATAATGCATATCATAATCCAAATTGATATCTGAATCTAGGAAATCATTATATTATATTTCATTAAAAAAAAACTATTGAAATATCTTACCCCATGCGCTACACTAACAATAATGGTTCCCATGCGCACAGAAAACCAAAAACAAAATTTTTGCAGCAATGCCATTAACTTTATTTTATTTTTGTAGCTTCAGTAAACATCTACTCCTATTTTTTTACATGTTTGTACAAAAAGGAAACGCGTTGAAATTAAATTTACAAACTTAAAGAGCGTTTGCGTCAAATAATCTGAAAATCTAACAACATTAAGGCGATGATATTGAGTTCGCGTGTTACTGATTGAATAAAACACAATTGTTTGATAAATCTATTAAAAGATACAATAGAAAAATGGTTCTTTTCGACGGATGCCGGCATACATAAATTATTATTGTCCCTCGAAATAGATGATTTTATGTAGGAGTCCTCTAAAACTTGATGTAACTTTTTTACCATTTATAAATATCGATTTATATTTCTTAACGCACGGAACGACGAAGCGCGTTGTTTTAAAATTGGGTTTATAAATTTTGAAGCTCTCTGTATTTGTATAACATTGATATCAGATTATATCTACTTCAATCGATCATCTCCAATTTTCTGCTTGCTTTCTTCTTCAAGGAACTCTTTTGTCAAAATTTCTGGTTCTCTTTTCGGGGTAGCGTTATCACGTATCATTTCCACGGTCAAAAATTAACTTTACCTAAAACTACCAAAGAACCTACAGCAAAGTTTAACTTTTTTTCGTTAATTTTCATTGTTATTAAAATATTTTAACGTTTTGAGTAATGTAAACGAAAACAGTACTTATAGATATTGTATTCTTGACCACTTATTTATGTTTTTTAAGATTGAGGATAATCAAGAACAATAAATTAATAAGATCAAAAGATAATAAATATTTTTGCTAGTGTTAAGAGCAATGAAAATTATCATAGTAGTGTAA
>JAUIMW010000923.1:0-14396 GCA_033557785.1 Enochrus cinctus
ACAGCTTTCCCTCTTCTTTTCGAATTTACATAAACCCTTCGGTGGACAATGGGAGCTGGGCTCGAAGAAACTTTTCGAGGGGTAACTTTAAGCGTCCTTTGTGTTCGAAAAAATGTTGGAAGTTATACGGTGTATCCTTGGAAATTACATGAGTGATAACTATTTGTAAACTTACATAATTACGAGATTCTTTTCTTTAAGTTGAAGCTTCTCTTTTGTCCTCTCAAAGGATTTCACTCAATTTGCATGAATCCATTTATTCTCCCTTTCTTTTCCGTTAATACGCAGACTTTATCACATCACGACGACGGCGACGACGTCTCACTCCAGACAATAAATAAATTAATACAATAAATTTTAAGATAATATTTATTATTGATATGATTAATAAAATTAATGTTAAAATGGATCATTTGGAGGACATTCCATGTCCCCCAGACTCCCTAGTGTTCTTCTTTTACGTTGTTTTAAACTCTATTGAAACATAGGAATTTTAAGCGACAAAAAAAGGCCATCAGGGGGTCTGGAGGACATGGAATGTCCTCCAAGTACTCGACTACTTACGTTCTCCTAATTGATAATAAATTTAAATAAAAATATGTAGAATATAGTGCACCTGGAGCACATTCCATGTACCCCAGACCCCCTGGTGTCCTTATTTTATGTGGTTTTTAACTCTGTTGAAACATAGGGATCCCCAGAACCCCTGGAGGTTCATTTCAGTGTTCTTTCTTACTCAATTCCAATGAGGATATTTGATGTTTTTTAACAATCAATTTACCTCGCCAAGAAAATCTGCTAATTTTGTTCTATCGTTCTTAAAACTGAAATAATTCTTATTGCTTTCTTTAAAAAAGCGAAAATAAATTCTTAGTTGACAGAACTTCTGAAGGTCATTCTACGTACTCTAGACTTTCTAGATTTAATAAAAAATCATCTATGTGTCCTAAACTTATGGAATGTTCATAATTTCTTACGGATTTCTCATTGAAACATTAAAATAACCACCTAGTGATCCTTGGTTTTCTTTATTATGTTGTATTATAATGATACAACAGAACAACGCAAAAGGAGGACTCAAAAATGTCTCAATAACATGTAATGACCTCCAGGTATTTATTGCTGTTTTCAGAATCTAATTAACTCAGATGAAAATTAACTTTAGAATAAAAAATGAGTTACTAGGGGATTTGAATGCAAGAAATGTGCCTTGCAGTTTGAATACTTTCTAGTGTTGTTTAAAAATCATAGTCATCCTCATCTGTCCAGTCGTAAGACTGAAGTGTTTCTTAAAAAAACAGATGAATGCAGCCATGAATTTTAAATAACAAAAGGGAATATTCAAACAGGAAATTCAAAGTCCCTCCAAGAGGGTGGTTTCTTTTTTGCCCTGGAGTTTATTAAAAGATTTTCTCTAAATTCATTGCAATCTGAAGACTTGTTACTTAACTATCGTGATCTTCTGTTCAGTCTTTAGTAGCAAATAAAAAGAAACTTATAACGAATTCCTGAATAAAAAAGAACCACCAGGCCGTCTGAGGGACATGGAATGTCCTCCAGGTACTCGGTTGCTTAAATTATCCTAATAAATTAATTTTATTTAAAAGCAGAAAGTATTGCAAATATAATGTTAATTAAAAGTACGTAGGAGGCAGTGCACCTGGGGGACATGGAATGTCCTGACCCCCCCTGGTGTCCTTACTCTATCGAAACAGAGGGATGTATACTTTTAAAACAATAAAATAAGGGCTATCAAAGGGTCTGGGGGGCATGGAATGTCCTCCAGGTACTAGGTTACTTACGTTCTCCAAGTTGATTGATTTAAGTTAGAAGCAGAAATTTTTGTAGAAAATTTTTAATAATAATTAGCAGTAAATAGAAAGCATTGCACCTGGAGGACATTCTATGTTCCCCAGACCCCCTGTGTTGCAATGACTTTTTAACGTAAATTAGAAGTACGTAGAATACAGTGCACCTGGGGGACATTGAATGTCCCCCAGACCCCCTGGTGTCCTTCTTTTATGTTGTTTTTAACTCTATCGAAAGATAGAGATTTAAACTGATTTTTAGACAATAAAAGAAGGGCCACCAGGAGTCTGGGGGTGCACTGGATTCTACGTACTTTTAATTTACATTAAAAAGTCTTTGCAACACTTCTAAGTTAAATTAATCAATTAGGGGAAAGTATCTGAAGGACATTCCTAAGTTTCAATAGAGTTAAAAACAACATAAAAGAAGGGTACTAGGGTATCTGGGGGACATGGAATATCCTCCAGGTACACTGTATTCTACGTACTTCTAATTTACATTAAAAAGTCTCTGCAACACTTTCTGCTTCTAACTTAAATTAATCAACTAGGAGAACGTAAGTAGCCAAGTACCTGGAGGACATTCCATGTCACTCAGACCGCCTGGTGGTCCTTGTTTATTCTGGAATGATTTAAATGTTTTTTTATTGGTTTCTTGGGATCACAATAGTTAAATAACAAGTTTTCAGATTGTAATGAATTTAAAGAAAATTATTTAATAATTTCCAGAATAAAAAAGAAACCACCAGAGGTTCAGAGGGACAGGGAATGTCCAGTCTAAATATTTCCTTTTGTCATTTAAAATTCATGGCTGCACTCATCTGTGTTTTCTTAAGAAAGCATAAAAAGCAGTTCAGTCTTACGGTTGGACAGATGAGTGACCATGACCTGGAGAACATTTTATGCTTCCAGACCCTTTGGTAATCCATTTTTTATTCTATATTTTTTTTTTTAATTTTGAGTCTTAAAACTACAATAGGTAGTACCTAGCTAGTAACATACTTGGGGGATATTGAATGCCATTGAGACATCCTTAAGTCATCCTTTTGCATTGTATTTGTTGTATCTTAATAAAGACATATAATAAAAAAAAGATATAAACAGGATCACTAGGTGGTGGTACAATAACTCTTTTCTTAATTTTAATGAATCAATAAGACATTTGTAAGAAATTAAGAACATTCCATGAGTCTAGGACATATAGTGAACATTTATTAAATATGGAAGGTCTGGACCTAGAATGTCCTTAAAGTTTATCGTTAACTATGAATTTGTTATAACGTTTTTAAGAAAGCAAGATTAGCAGGGATTCTGCTATGTTTAAAAATTTTACTACTTTCTAAGTTAAACAAAAAAATAAGACCAAAGCAATTAATAGAATGTCCTCCATGAACAATGAATGTTCTTATGTACACTGTCGTCTATATATTGCAAATTTGTTTTAAAATCCTGAAAATCCTCTTTATTTGTACAAATTTAACTTGCCTTTAAGAAGAACATAGATTGTAAAGTACCTGGAGGACATTTCATGTCTTTCATGGTCCTTCTTTTATAATTTGAAAATCAGTGAACATCCCTACATTTAAATAGAGTTAAAAACGACGTAAAAGAAAGACGCCAGAGGGGCTGGGGAACATGGAATGTCCTTTAGGTGCACTGGATTCTACGTGCTTCTAATTTATTTTAAAAAGACTTTGCAACTCTTTCTGCTTCTAAGTTAAATAAATCATTTAGAAGAACGTAAGTAAGCGAGTATTTCGAGGATATTCTACGTCCCCTAAACCCCCTGGCGGTCCTTCTTTTATCGCTAAGAAATTAGTAAACATTGTTTCAATAGAGTTAAAAAAGGGGTGTCTGTGACGGGTCCAAACACCTACTGGGTGCATTATCTGTAGGTTTAAAACTTAAAATAATTAGTATAAAGCCATAATTACATAAAAACTCCTACATAAATTAATAAAAAGTGTTTTAGATGGAAAAAAATAAACAAAAAAACAGGATGTAATAAAAACACAAGGGGCGTCTGTGACGGGCCCAGATATATGTCATACACCAGGAAATACGAGTGAGCTAAGGTACTTGAACATAGAAATAGACTAAAATGATGCGATAAGATACTTTTTATTACATTTCAATTCGTTTTTAAGTACTTCTTAAGCTAGGTTATATGTCAATGAAATAGATAGTTAATTTGCAAGAGAATCTATTAACAGCAAGTATCTCTCATTAAGTTATATATTAAATTGCTTATTAACTCTTCGTTACACGCGCTATAAAAAGAATCGTACATTATATCACCGTGTTTTAACATAAAATTATTGTATATGTTTTTTAACTTTAAACACTAAACAACAAATACACATTGATTTTAAATGATTTTTTGAAATTATATTTCAAATATAATAAGCAGTAGAAAGTTCAATCATCCTAAATAGCATAAAGTAACATGAACATCCCCAGATATTTTACCAAAAAAAAAAAGAACAAACAAAGTAAAATATACAAAATGTTTTGTTTTGAGCAGTTATGTTTGTAATTTTACCATATATTCATAATTGGGCCCGTCACAGACGCCCCTTGTCTTTTATAACGAGTTATTGCTGGCTTTTATTATATTCGCTTGAACACTTAATACTAATTTCTAATAGAGCTTTTATGTAATTATGGCTTTTTAAGCCTTTGATAATTGGTTAATTTCGTAGAAATATATTTATGGTAAATTTGGAGAGATTACAATCTCTCTGGTAATAATTATTTCTCGCCAATATGCAGTAAATATTAATTAATAAAATTAAATAACTCCCCATGGTGGAATGGTGCTTTATAAGTTATTAATTTTGCAACAAAGTTTTTAATTAATATTGGGTTTTAAAACTATGTTCGTTAGTTTTTATTCCAGCAACTTTTTCATTTAATTAAAATTAAAAATTCGTAGAAAACATATATTCACAACAAAAGACAAGGGGCGTCTACAACAGGCCCAACTTTCAGGATAAAGCGTCCCATAAAAATGTATATTATATTATGATTGAAGGTTCCTTTGTGTTTCACATTTATTTAAGTTTCGAACTCGATGAATATCTAAAAATATAATGTGGCCAGTAAAAAATTCATCCACATAAACTGCATTATGCAGGCGAGTGTTTGTAATGGAGATTTCCACCTGGAGTTTCCCGGGTCAGACCGTGTGGATTTAATATCCCTAAGCATTACCTAACCTACTCTTTACCTCCAGGTTTTATTTCAGGATGCACGTGCGGATTTGCACCCATTTTCTATTAACAAATTAACACTCGCGAATAATTCAAAGTTAACTTCCCCAATAAATTACTCATCAAACTATATTTAACTTAACTTTCAGCCCAGTTTCATGTTGGTTTCTGTTTACATTATTTATGGCTTTAAAACTCAAAATTATTAGTTTAAGGTCTGAATTACATAAAAACTCTATTATAAATTAATATTAAGTTTTAAAGCCATAGATAAAGTGTCTGAATCCGTCGCAGACGCCCCTTGTGTTCTATAACACCTTGGTTTTTGTTTGTTTATTATCCACCTGAAACACTTATCAACTTAAAATAAAACTTTTACGAAATACTTTATTTTATAGAATAGAAAGCGATATGAAACAGGGTTGAAAGTGGTCTACTTGGAGGACATTGCAAAGGGTTTGTGGTGACTCCTCGTTTGTTTTAGTGTAATATAAGTTACAATAAAACAAAGGACACGGTTAAGTCTAGTTTGTTTTTTTTCTGTGCGAATATGCGTCATCTTAAACCGAATTCAACGTTTTTGTGTCATCGAAATCGGTAATCCTATTTGGAGTTACTGACTAAAAGACTAAAAGAAATAAACAATTCAACACCGATGTCTATCTTTTTTGTTAATGAAGCTAGTATAGTCAAGAAGGATATCAAAGAACGCGTTCTTAAATGGAGATTCATAAAATTAACGAGTGATACAAAACACATAACCTACGACTCAAATAATTCTAGGGGACATGGAATGTCCTCCATGTACTCGGTTATCTACGTACTTTCAAGTTTATCGCCATGTTACTTTGTACTCGAGGACTAATTATGAAATTTAAATACTTATACAAAGTATATAAAATGTCAAAGGTTGGAAGTACGTAGATAACCGAGAACCTGGAGGACATTCCATGTCCCCCAGACCCCCTGGTGCTCCTTTTTAGTTTTGTTTTTAACTCTATTTTACAGTAAGAGCTTCTGTTACAAATTTATGTTTCATAGAAGTTTATGCTTCTTTATTAAATCTTAAGTTCCCTTGGTTGAGTCTTAGGTTCTCTGTTTTGCATCAAAGTTAAAAACAATACGAAAAAGGAGCACCAGGGGGTATGGGGGGCATGGAATGTCCTCCAGGTACTCGACTAATTACGATTTCCCATATTGATTAGTTTTACTTAGAAGTACAATGTGTTGCAAAGATGATCGTTTAAATATAAGTAAACATCCCTATTTTTCAATAGAGTTAAAAACAACAATAAAAAGGACACCAGGGGTGCACTGCCTCCCACGTACTTCTAATGTATGCTTAAAAATCTTGAAAACACTTTCTTTTTGCCTCAGTTTAATTAATCATATGTAAAAACGTAAGAAGTGGAGTACCTGAAGGACATTCCATGTCCCCCAAACCCCCTGGTGGTCCTTCTTTTATAGTTTAAAAATCAGTAAACATGCCTTTGTTTTGAAAGAGTAGAAACAACATAAAAAAAGGACAATAGGACATTCCATGTCCTCCAAGTGCATTGAATTCTACGTACTTCTAATTTGCATTAAGAAGTCTTTGCAACACTTTCTGCTTCGAAGTTAAATCAATTCGTTAGGAGAAGATAAGTTGCACCCCACGTCTGGGGGACATGGAAGATCCTCCAGGTACTCGACTACTTTCGTTCTACTAATTGATTAATTTAACTTACAAGCAGAAAGTGTTGCAAATATTTGTTAATGTTAATTAGAAGTATGTAGAATCCAGTGCACCTGAAGGTCATTCCAAATCCCCAAGACCCCCTTGTGGGTTCCTTTTTTAATTTATGTTTATTTATTATATTTTTCTAGGTTAATTGCAGCCTTAAAATTTTTTTATTTAACTATCGTGATCGTATTGATCTCTCCTGTTTTAAGAAAGCAACAAAAAGAAGTATTTAAAGAATTCTAGAGTAGAAAAAGACCACAAAGTCTGGGGGTCATGGAATGTCTTTTAGGTATACTAATATTATGTACTTCCTTTCTCAGCCCTACGACTGGACTTAACTATGCGAGTACCTAGAGGACATTCCATGTCCCCCTAACCCTCTGGTGGACCTTCTTTTATCGTTTAAAAATCAGTTAACATCACTATGTTTTAATAGAGTTAAAAACAATATATAAGAAGAACACCACGAACGTACTTCTAATTGATATTAAAAATTCCATGTTCCCCAGACCCTTTGGTGGCCCTTCTTTTATTGTTTAAAAAGTATACATCCCTCTGTTTCTATAGAGTGAAAACAACATACTAGAAGGACACCAGGGAGTCTGGAGGACGTGGAATGTCCCCCAGGTGCACTGTATTCTACGTACTTCTAATTAACATTAAAAAGTTTTGCAACACTTTCTGCTTCTAAGTTAAATTAATCAATTAAGAGAACGTGAGCAAAAAAGGGTAAAAAAGATACCATCCTCTCGGAGAGATATTGAATTTCCAGTCTGAATATTTCCTTTTGTCATTTAAAATTCATGGCTGCATCAATCTGTGTTTTCTTAAGAAAGCAGTAAGAAACACTTCAGTCTTACGACTGGACAGATGAGGATGACTATGATTTTTAAATAACACTAGAAAGTATTCAAACTGCAAGACACATTTCTTGCACCCAAAGCCCCTGGTGACCCATTTTTTATTATAGAGTTCATTTTCATCTGAGTTAATTAGATTCTGAAAACTACAATAGGTAGTACTTAATTAGTAGCATACCTGGAGACCATTGCATGTTATTGAGACATCTTTGAGTCCTCCTTTTGCGTTGTTTTGTTGTATCATTATAATACAACATAATAAAGAAAAAACCAAGGATCACTAGGTGGTGATACATTATCATCTACAAACTTCTAACTTAGTTTAAAAATATTAATAATTCTTCATTTTCCTAATTTTAATGTTTCAATGAGAAATCCGTAAGAAATTAAGAACTCTAGAAAGTCTAGAGCATGTAGAATGACCTTTTTTGCTTTTTGAAAAAAAGCAATAAGAATTAGTTCAGTTTTAAGAACGATAGAACAAAATTAGTAGATTTCTTGGTGAAGTAAATTGATTGTTAAAAAACATCCTTTCATTGGAACTGTGTAAGAAAGAACACTGAAATGAACCACCAGAGGCGTTTGGGGGACATGGAATGTCCCTCAGGTAAACTGTCATCTATGTTGTTTTAATTTATTTTTAAATATATTAGTAACTCTATAGATTTGCTTAAGCTAGAAGTACTGTATTGCTTTCTTAAGAAAACAATAAGAAGTGCATAGTTTTGGTACACCTGGAGGACATTCCATGTCTTTCAGATCCCCTTGTGTTATTTTTTTTTATTCTAGAGTTTCTTAAGTATTTCTTTTTATTGCTTTATTAACACTGGATAGATGAATGTGATCACGATAGTTAAGTAATAAACTTTAGAATTACAATGAACCTAAATATTAATTTTTAATTATTTAGACTACTCTATGTGTCCCAAATAACCTAGTGATTTGTTTTTTTAATGTTTTTTACTCTAATTCAATAGAAAACGTAAAAAGGCAAAATTTTTCAATGTGTAATAACGTTCTTAATTTGTATAAGTTTAATCAGTCAAGTTATTAATATTTTTAAACCTAACTGGCGATTTTCTTAATATTTGTTTTTTTTTTCATTTTATATCTCATTATGAAGATATTAGTTCTATTTTTTATTATTGAGAATAAATTATTAACAAAGTTGCACTTATATGCCTGCCTGTTTGTTACATTGTTGTAAGCAGAACCCCAGCATACTATTTCATAAGTTATAAGAGATTCGGTTAGTGCTTTATAGTCAATAATGCAGATCAGTTGTAAGAATACTAATGAAAAATTAACAAATAAGAAAGTCCTCCAGTTTTGATTTAAAAATCATGATCACACTCATCTGACTAGTCACAAGACTGAGCTACTTTTTATTGCCTTCTTGAGAAAGCAAAAAAAAAGTACATAGTTTTATTTCCCTATCTGTATTTATTTCCCCTAGACCCTCAGTTAGTGGGCTACTTACGTTCTCCTAATTAATTAATTTAACTTAGCTGAAAGACTTTTTAGTGTAAATCAGAAATACATAGAATCCAGTGCACCTGGAGGACATTCCCCCCTGGTGTTCCTTCTTTTATGTTGTTTATAATTCTATTAAAACATGAGGATGTTTACTGATTTTTTAGCGATAAAAGAAGGGCCGCCGTCTGGGAACAAGGAATATCCTTTAGGTAC
Source organism: Enochrus cinctus (assembly GCA_033557785.1). NCBI lineage: Eukaryota > Metazoa > Arthropoda > Insecta > Coleoptera > Hydrophilidae > Enochrus > Enochrus cinctus. The sequence continues at coordinate 9,293 of JAUIMW010000923.1, forward strand.
TCGGCTGCTTACGTTCTCCTAATTGATGATTAATTTAACTTAGAAGCAGAAAGAGTTGCAAAGACTTTTTAATGTTAACTAGAAGTACGTAGAAAACAGTACACCTGGAGGACATTCCATGTCCCCCAGACCCTCTTTTTTAAATTGTATTTATTAAATATATTTCTCTAGGTTCATTGCAGTCTTAATTTTTGTTTATTTAACAACCGTGATCATATTGATCACTCCTGTTTTAAGAAAGGAACAATTCTAGAATAGAAAAAGACCACTAGAAGGTATTAAAAAAACAATAAAGATTAACTCAGACTTACGACTGGAGTGTGACCATGCTTTTAAATAAGAATAGAAAATATTCAGGCTAATAGGCACCTGAAGGACATTTCCTGTTAGTTTTTTTTTACTCTGGAGTTTATTTTTCTCTAGGGTTAAGACTTGTTATATTGATCATATTCATTTGTCCAGTCTTAAGGGAGAAACAAAAAGAAATATTTAAGGAACTCTAAGATAAAAAAGACCACTCTGGGAGACATGGAATGTCCACCGGGCATATTTTTAAAATAACATTATGAATTATTAAGGCTGACAGGCACCTGGAGGACATTCTTGTTTCCTTAGACTTGCTAGTCGTTCCCTTCTCACGCTATTAAGCAAACTTCTGTTTAGTTCTAAGAAAGAAATAAAAAAGATATATTTGATATGAACATTCTCCAGTAATTCTAAAACTATGTTGTTAATATTGTCTTAAATAACAATGGAAAATATTAAGACTGAGAGATATGTGGAGGACTTCCATGTTCCCCAGACACTCTGGGATTTTAGAAACTTAACAATAATACATTTAAATGCAAATCTTTCCACATCATTTGGAAGACATGGAATGGAGTCTTATTAATTACAGAATACGTGATCTGAAGGGGGCGTGGAATGTCCTTCTGGTATATAATTTTCTGCCAATTTTTAGTTGACATTTGAAAATCTAAAAGAACACTCTCTGATGACCTATGTTTTGTGCTATTTTTTCTTAAATTCCAGCAAAAGGATGTCATATGATTTTTTTTATTCACACAGGAACTACTAGTAAGGCATGGAATTTTCTCCAGGTACTCAGCTTAAGCAAATCGATAGAGCTGGTAATATATTTAAACAAATAACGTAGATGAATACCTGAAGAACATTCTAGGTCCTTTAGACCTTCAATTTAAGGAGATTAAATGAAGAAAGGATCACTTTGTGTCCTAAACGCATGGGATATTCTTAATTTCTTATGAATTTCTTATAGATTAATTAGAAACTTGTAGATGATAATGTACCACCACATAGTGATCCTCTTTTTCTTGGTATTCTTTATTATATTTTATTATAAAAATACAAGAAAACAACGCAAAAGGAGGACTCAATGACATGCAATTTCTTCCAGGTATGCTACTAATTAGGAACTACCTATTGTAGTTTTCATATTCTAATTAACTTAGATGTCTGAAAGACTGAAGTGTTTCTTATTGCTTTCTTAAGAAAACACAGATGGATGCAGCCATGAATTTTAAATGGCAAAAGGGACTATTCAGACTGGACATTCAATGTCCCTCAAAGAGGGTGGTTTCTTTTTATCTCTAGAGTTTATTAAAAGATTTTCTCTAGATTCATTGTTATCTGAAGACTTATTTTTTAGCTATCATTATCAACAGTTCAGTATTAAAAACCAACGAAAAGAAACATTTAAAGAATTCCAGAATGTAAAGAACAACCAGGCGTTTTGGGAGACATGGAATGTCCTCCAGGTGCATTACTTTCTACGAATTTTTTATTAATAATTTTAACTTAGAAAGTGTTGCAAAGACTTTTTAATGTAAATTAGAAGCACGTAGAATTCAGTGCACCTGGAGGCCCTTCCGTGTCTCCCAGACCCCCTGGTGGCCCTTTTTGAACCAGTCAACATCCCTTTGTTTCAATAGAGTTAAAAACAACACAAAAGGAGGACACCAGGCAGTCAGACATTCCATGTCCCCCAGGTACATTGTATACTACGTACTTCTAATTTACGTTAAAAAGTCATTGCAACACTTTCTACTTCTGAGTCAAAGTAATCAATTAGAAGAACGTAAGCAGCCAAGTATCTGGGGGTCTGGAGGACATGGAATGCCCCCCAGGTGCACTGTATTCTACGTACTTCTAATTTACATTAAAAACTCCTAACTTAAATTAATCAATTAGGAGAACGTAAGTAGTCGAGTATCTGGAAGACATTCCATGTCCCCCAGACCCCCTGCTGGTCCCCGTTTTATTATTAAAATCCCCTGGTGTCCATTCTTTTATATTGTTTTTAATTCTATTGAAACATAGGGATGTTAACTGATTCTTTAACGGTAAAAGAAGGGCCACCAGGGGGTCTGGGGGACATGGAATGTCCTCCAGGTACTCGGCTACTTATCTCTTCCTAGCTGATTCATTTAACTAGAACTGATTTAACAAAGACTTTTTTATTGTAGAGTTTCATCTGAGTTAACTAGAATCTGAATTAATACGACGATAGGTAGTTCCTAATTAGTAGCATACTTGGAAGAAATTGTATGTCATTGAAACATTTTTGAGTCTTCCTTTTACGTTGTTTTCTTGTATCTTTATAATAAAATATAATAAAGGAAACAAAAAAGAGGATTTCTATGTGGTGGTATATTATCATCTACAAACTTCTAATTAATCTATAAGAAATTCGTAAGAAATTAAGAATATTCTATGAGTCTAGAATACAAAGTTGTCTTTTTTTCATTTAATCTCCTTTAATTGAAGGTCTAGACGACCTTGAATGTGCTTTAGGTATTCATCTACGTTATTTTAATATATGTTTAAATATATTAGTAACTCTATCAATTTGCTTGAGCTAAATACCTGGAGAACATTCCATGCTTTCCTAGTATTTCCTGTGTGATTAAAAAAAATCATCTAACATCCTTTTGCTACAATTTAATATGAAATAACACAAAACATAGGTCACCAGAGAGTGTTTTTTTAGATTTTCAAATGTCAACTAAAAGTTGGCAGAAAGCCATATACCAGGAGGACACTCCACACCCCCCTTCAAATCACATGAAGTCTTTTTGTGCTGTCTTTTATTTTGTAATTAATAAAACTCCATTCTATGTCTTCCAAATGATGTGGAGAGATTTGCATTTAAATGTATTATTGTAGAGTTCCTTAAATATTTCTTTGTATGATGAATATGAACCTAGGGAAAATTGTTTAATAAACTCCAGAGTAAAAAGAAAGGCACCGGTGTGTCTGGGGGACATGGAATGTCCTCCAGTTGTCTTAATATTTTCCATTGTTATTTAAGACAATATTAAGAACATAGTTCTAGAATTCCTTTATACAATAGGAAATACATAGTTTTAGTATACCTGGAGGACATTCCATGTCCCCCAGATCGCCTGAAGGTCTTTTTTACCTTAAAGTTCCTTAAATATTTCTTTTTGATGCTCTCTTTACACTGGATAAATGAATATGATCACTATAACAAGCCTTAAACCTAGAGAAGAATAAACTCCAGAGTAAAAAAAACCAACAGGAAATCTAAAGCAATGTCCTTCATGTGTCTATCAGCTTGAATATTTTCTATTGTTATTTAAAAGCATGGTCACGCCCTAGTCGTAAGGCTGAGTTAATTTTTATTGTTTTCTAAAGAAAGAAAGGAAGTACATAATTTTAGTACACGTGAAGGACATTCCATGCCACCCAAAATCCTGGAGGTCTTTTGATATTCTAGAATTCCTTAAATATTGTTTTTTGTTGTTTTCTTAAAACAGGATAGATGAATATAATCACGATAGTTAAATAAACAAAAATTAAGACTGCAATGAACCTAGAGAAATATATTTAATAAACCTAAACTAAAAAATCAGTTTAAATCTCTATGTTTCAATAAAGTTAAAAACCACATAAAAGAAAGACACCAGGGCGTCTGGGGGACATGGAATGTCCCCCAGGTGTACTGTATTTTACATACTTCTAATTAACATTAAAAAGTCTCTGCAGCATTTTTTGCTTCTAAGTTAAATTAATCATCAATTAGGAAAACGTAAGTAGCCGAGTACTTTGAAAACATTCCATGTCCCCCAGACCTTCTGGTGGCCCTTCTTTTATCGTTTAATAATCAGTTTAAATCTCTATGTATCAATAGAGTTAAAAACAACGTAAAAGAAGGACAACAGGAAGTCTGGGGGACATGGAATGTCCTCCAGGTGATCAATTTTAACGTAAATTTTATTAATCATATCAATAATAAATATTGTCTTAAAATTTATTGTATTAAAAAAATTAAGTGTAAGTTAAGTAGGTCAATTCAGAGACACAGTGTCTTCGAATCATTGGAATAATGAACCTTTGTCTGGAGTGAGACGTCGTCGTCGTCGTCGTCGTGACGTGAGAAAGTCTGCGTATTAACGGAAAAGAAAGGGAGAACAAATGGATTTATGTAAATTGAGTGAAATCCTTTGAGAGGACAAAAGAGAAGCCTCAACTTAAGGAAAAGAATCTCGTAATTATGTAAGTTTACAAATAGTTATCACTCATGCAATTTCAAGGATACACTGTATAACTTCCAGCATTTTTTCGAACAAAAAGGACGTTTAAAGTTACCCCTCGAAAAGTTTCCTCGAGCCCAGGTTCCATTGTCCACCGAAGGGTTTATGTAAATTCGAAAAGAAGAGGGAAAGCTGTAAAGTTTCCCTTGAAATGTGGAACGTAGAAAGACCTTCACATTTGATAGAACGTCCTGAAATAGATCAACATGTACTGTTAAGACTGAGTAGAAATTAAAATAAGTATTGAAGTTGATTTAAATTAAAAATTCGTAGAAAACAGTACTGAACCTTTCGTGTTATAGGACACTACAAAGATAATTGAAGGTTCCTTTGTGTTCCACATTTATTTAAGCTTCGAACTCGATGAATATTTAAAAATATAATATGGCCAGTAAAAAATTCATCCACATAAACTGCATAATGCAGGCGAGTGTTAGTAATGGAGATTTCCACCTGGAGTTTCCCGGGTCAGACCGTGTGGATTTAATATCCCTAGGCATTACCTAGCTTACTCTTTACCTCCAGGT
>JAUIMW010000924.1:0-14394 GCA_033557785.1 Enochrus cinctus
AAAGAATTTATATATCGTCGAAGTTCTTCTTGTGTGTCAAAAATCATCACAGGGAATGGCGATCCAGGCACCAACTCTCCGGCCCACTTCACTTCCACTCTGTAATCTCCCGGTTCTGTAGGGTCATACTATAAAACAAAATAGCAACTTAAAACCTAGTAACACAGAAATATTATATTAAGTACCTTGCAAAGAATTGTTCTATCCTTTTGGCTTTCCCTTTGCATCTCTACCCTAAAAGCTCCCTTCGGCCCACGGACTCTCACGGTCAACTGTCCAGCTCCCGCACCTCTTGTATCACATATAAACCTTGATTGGAATGTTGCCAAAACTCCATGCTCCACTCCTGGGCCATAAACTCTCACCTAAAAATAAAAACATTTACAATTCTCCCTTCAAACACTTTATGAAAAAAACGCCTACCTTACTAGCGTCCGGAGCTCCTGCAACTCTTAAAGTAAATGGAGACCCGGGGACGTGCTGCCCGGCATACTTGATTGTCAACGCATGCCTTCCAGGCTCCTGGGGCTTAACATTTAGAGTAAATGTGGCATCTCCATGATCGTAAAGCTCACAATACGCTACTTTCCTAGGACCCGTACAATGTGCCGTTAGTTCCCCAGGCCCGGCCCTCCTCGTGTCTATCCAAGACCTTATTTCTCTTCCAACAACCCCTTGCCTTAAACCTTCCCCAGAGCATAAGACCTTTGAAGCATCCGCTCCTCCTTTAGCTTCCACCATCAGCGGGCACCCTTTAACTGGCCGCCCTGCCCACAACACAGATAACAAATAGTTCCCAGGACTGTTAACCGTATATGTTGCCCTCCATATTTTATCTCCCGCCAGGCTTATCATAACCGGGATTGGAAGGTTTGTATCATCCGCATGTAAAGTAACCTCAGGGTTTCCAGGACTTGCTTTTGATCCATCAATAGTAAATATAGCAGGTTCTCCGCACTGTGCTTGCGCCAACCCTTTACCAGTCAAAACAACCTGGTCCCCAAGCGAAACAACGCTTTGCGGACTATCCGGCAAAAGTATATTAGAAAATCTTATATCAAAACTGTGTTCTCCTGCGTTCAAACCTTCCGAAGTCAACTCAAACCTCACTCTGTTCCCGTTTTTCTCAGAAGTAATTTTTCTTCCATCCAACTTAACTTCCAGTGTACCTGGACCTCCATTCGTAACGTCAAATGCCAATTTCGCAGGCAACTTAATGCGTCCCAAGTCATCTAAGTACTGGCTCCACCCACCTATCAAACGCACTGCCGAAGGATCTACTATAGTTGGTCTAAACGGCGAGCCAGGTAAATCGGTTGTTCCAATGGTTATAATAATATCATACTTTCCAACCCATTTCGGTGTGTACGAAACTATATATTCACCAGCCTTCGGGCTTTGTATATGCGTATCTATGGCACCTTCTACTGCTTCAATTTGAACTCTAGGTTGTATAATACTGCTTACTGTGAAGCTTGTTCTTTCCCCAACTACAGCACTTTCCAAGCCTTTTCCAACTGCTCTCGGGGGAGGACTTGGCCCTACTGGACCTACACCTAAAGCTAGCGGAGAACCCTTTATTTGTATGCATCCGTATGTAATGGCCGCTTGGAATAACCCCGGCATTCTTGGTAAGAACGATACTTGTGATAAGTTTTCATCGATACGCTTTAATTCCACTGGAATGGTTTGGTCTATAGGGTTGGTAACAACCACTTCCAAATCGGCCAGGCCTGCATTTTTGGTTGATACTGAAAGCAATTTTTTATATTATACAAACAAAATAAAATTAAATTAAAATAAAAACTCACCATTAAACGTAATTCTTTCACCAACATTCCCTTGCGAAGATGGTATATCAACAGCTCGAACATTTTCGGGATCAAAAGCTTGACAAGTAAACGGACTTCCATTAACGTGCTTCGCTTGATGCAACACTTCAATCTGGTGGGGTCCCACGTCTCTAGCAGTAAACTCAGCCTGGAGCTTCCCGGTCTTCGTCTGGTAACATCTTACAGGCAGCGCAGAACCCGTTGGCCCACTTATGACAACATCAAACTCCCTCGCTGATTTGCCCAAAGTATCGATATTGAAAGACGTAACTTTCCCTACTTTAGCTTGGAAAAGTCCTATTCCACCCGCCCATGGTTCGTTCCCAGGACCTTTAACTGGAACTTCTAAAGCTCCAAGGCGAGGCACATTATTGTAATACAAGTTGATTCGGTGAGGTGCTGCGTTTGCTGGATGGAAAACAATCTCCCACAAGTTCGGATTCGTGGAGCTTTGCCGCACGCTATGAGGAATATCTCTGTAGCCTACTTTCACGCTTGCTGTCAAGTTTCCTGGACCAACTTTGTTTAAGCTAACTCCAATAACCGCAGGTCTGTGGCAAATAGCTTCAGGGGCATTCACTATATCTATCTTGCCAACATCAAACACTTGTATTGTTTTTGTCATTACCATTTCATGCCCTCTTAATATCCTTACTGTGTATGTGCCAGATTGTTCAACAGCAAATTCCGCTCTTAAGTTGTTTAGAGTGTGTTTTATAGGACGATCATGTTCATCTAAAACTTCTAATCGATGCTGCTCTGTAGGTAAGTCAATGTAAGCTACAGAACCAACTTGTAGAAATTGTGTCGGATCGATTACCATGCATCGGAATGGACTTCCACTTACATTCATTTCATTGAAGGTAATGTTAACAAAGTGGTCGTCGCTTGTTTGTGGCACAAAAGTAACATCGTATAAGCCTCTAGCACACGCTACAACTTCTGCTTTGACAGTGCTTTGATGAGTAGAAACTACCAGTTCTAAAGTACCTTCCCCGGCTTGAGCAGCATCAACACTGAACGTAACAGGCTTTCCTACTTCAGCCGGTCCTAATTCTTTCAATGTCATTTCAGTCAGTGCTTTAGTTACATCAACTTTTTTACCTGGGAGACCACTTACGATGACCTTATTCACATCATAGACATTGCAATTAAAAGGTGAGCCTACTACATGTTGATCGTTGACTAAAACAGCAACGGAATGACGCCCCACCATTTCTGGTACGAAACGGGCTATGAAAGAGTCTTCCATTAACATTAGTTTGGTTGGAAGTATCTTTCCCGTTGGTGCAGTGGCAATCACTTGGGGTTCTCCATTGGCTGCACCTTCTATTTTAATTTCGGCCGATACACCAACAGCTGCTAGTTCTATTCCATTTCCGGTTACCGGGATTCTTGGCTGGGTGTTTCCTGGACTTACTTTGCAGCTGAATGGCGAACCTGGGACGGCTTGACCATTGAATCTATAATTACAAAGATTTGTATAAAAATTCTGGTTAGCAAATGGACTTAAGTCTATAGGAAATAATAAAGGATTATTATGAAAGAACTCATGTTTAGTTAAATATTTTTAAAGCTTCAATGCTCACCACCTTGTGATTCATTACTCTTTTAAGCATCGAAGTTCACAGTGCTCATTATCAAAAAATTTCAAAAATATCAATGATCTTGGAAGCCACCTTATGAGGGAATTGAAATTCTACCAACAAGATGGCAAAAGGTCCTACATAATGATGGAAATTATATAATACTTTTAAACAACTCCCTACAGCCCTCTTCGTAGTCCGCTCCATAGAAAAGCCTCTCTGCTTTCTTTTATTGCAGAAATATCTACATGGTCAAGAACTTCACACTGCCATGGCATATGTTGCTGTACTATGGAAGACAGCAAAGTAAGTGTTCCTGGTGACATCGTAGCTGACATTATTTTTTTTTATTTTTAAATTTCTTATTTTTTGACGTTTTAAGTTTGCTCTTAGCAGTTCAGCTAAATCGTCAGCTATGTGTACCGTATGTGTGTTAACAGTTTTGTAAGTATTTTCTTGTATGTTTGTATATATGTTATAATACATGTTTTTATTGTTTTGTTGTACATTATCCTACCAATATGTACTCATCCTACCAATATTTAATGAAAGCGAAGCTAATTTGAGAGCATAAAATACGAGAAAGGCAGGCAAAAAGGTCGTTTATATGTTGCTAAAACAATTAAAAATGAATGTCAACAAGTTCTCCATGGCTGCGAGGTGCGAAATGCACACTTTGTAATTCAAAATACCACTTTGGTTGTTCAATCAAGGAAAGTGCACATAAAATAGTTCAAATAAACTGGAGGTTTATGTGTCCGCAGGTCAATGGATCAGGTGACTGTGGATGGTTATGTAGCTAATGACGTAAATGATGGAATGAAAGGTGTTGATGCAGTGATTCTTAAGAAAATCAAGGCTATAAATACAATTAAGAGATTGTGCAGCTGTATTATGCGAACCATTGACTCACTTATTCAACTTGTCATTGCATCTTCGAATTTTTCCAGATTGCTGGAAATGTAGTAGAATTCATATCATATTTAAGAGTGGTGATAGTGCTAGTATACGCAATTATCGTCCAATTACTATAATGCCATCTATTGCTAAAGTGTTTGAATTTGCCTGATATACATGGCTTGCTGTTCAACATGGTTTTGTCAAGAGATCAATGGTTACTAATTTGTTGAATGTTACACAATTTATTTCTGATGCACTTAATAATTGCTTTCAGGTGGATGTCATTTATACTGATATTTCAAAGGCATTTGCTAGAGTCAACCATGGCATTTTAATAAGGAAATGATCAAAATTTGGGTGAAGTGATTGTCTTTGTAAATTTACGCTTGCATTTCAGGGATTGCCGATTGCATTTCTCTGCAGAGTGACTTGGTGCGGTTGACGCAGTGGTGCTATAATAATGATCTCCAGCTGAATGTTGCAAAGTTGTTAGATATTATAGAATTACCAAACCAACTATTTTCCAATATACTATTCACGATTTTCCTATTTCTGCTAGCAGTTCTTTTTCAGATTTATCAAAGGCTGCCACCTTTGAAAGTGGACTGATATTTAGTGAAAACATTTTTGGTGTCTCTTCTTTGGCTTCCCATGTCCTCGGTTTCTTCATTAGAACTACTAAACCTTTTGCTGGGGTAAATGTGTTGAGGGTTTTGTATGCTTCTTTGGTCAGTAGCAAGGTGGAGTATGCTTTTCTAGTTCTAGTATGTACTCCATATACAGAGATAAATGTTGCTTTGCTCGAGTCTGTACAGAGACATTTCTTAACATTTCTGTTTTTAAGAACACATGGTTCCTATCCGATAAGAGGTTTTCCTCATCTTGAGCTGTTAAATATGTTCGAGTTTCAGAGCCTAGCAACTAGGCATATAATGGCAGACTTGTTACATTTGGGTGATTTGCTAAGTGGTACAGTTGAATATATCAGGTTCTTAGCGAGGCTACCATTTCATATACAAACATTTGCACGAGAACTCGTGATTTATTTTATCTACCATGGTCAAATAGCTAGATGCCTAGATTGTGCGGTCTTCTGAATAAGTACAGTGAATTGCCTGACATTTTTTCTGTTGGTGGAAGAAGTATGTCTGTTTTTGTAAGGTCTGATCCTCCTTTTTAGTGTTAATATATTATTTAGTATTAATATATACTTGTAATAATTTTTTGTTTTTGTGATGCATATGTCCTTTTATAATGTTTATTATTTGTTTTTTTATACACACTATTATAGGTCGTAGGTCTGTTGTGTTGTTTAAAAAAAAATGTAATTTCTGGTTGCACAAATATGTAAAATTTATCTTAGGGACAACTTAACTTGTTTGTAATTTTATTCTTTTCAATATTTGTTTATCAACAAGGCACAGTCTGGCAATAAGCTATTATGGCGTACTAGTTGAATGCGATGGCTTTTGTTTTAAATTAATAAAATAAACCAATACATTTTATTGTTTATAGAAAACATATCTACAATAATATTATATTATTGCTATGTATCTTTGCTTTAGTATAATGGGTGAGCATGGGAATTTCTGTGTATGTATGTTTCTTGAATAAAATTCTATTCTATACTACCTAGCTTATACCTACAACATAATTTTCTAATACAGTGCCACAAATACAAACATTTAAGCAACTATTAAACACTAATGCACAAATAAAATCAAATAAGTAAAAATAAATAAATAAATAAATAAATAAATATATATATATATATATATATATATATATATATATATATATATAAACACATAAATTATCTAAATATGCAACTTATAGCTTATCAAATATTTAAAAAATGTCTTACAAGCGAATGCTTTTACGTCTTTCCATAGTAAAGAACAAATTATTTAAATTGTCTTTTATTATAAATTATTGATTAACGTTTAACAATTATTTATTTAAAAACATAATAATAAATACATAGTTACCCTGTTGTTACAGGGAATATTCATTAATACAAAACAAACATGCTGGGTAATCGATATAATATGTTGGCATTACCACTGGTAAAGTTACTACTGTCGACCTTGAGAAAAGCTATTGGCATACCTGTAAATCTGACAGTACTTTGACAGTTCAAGGTAAACTTTAGAAAGGTTAAACATGTGACGTTGAAATGGACTTTAAAAACGAAAAAATCGCGATTCTGTACGGTTCCCAAACGGGAAACGCTCAAGATGTCGCTGAAAGAATCTGGCGCGAGTCAAAAAAGTACCATTTCGTCAGTTATGTAAAATCTATGGACGAATATAATGTCATTGACCTTGTCAACGAAAAACTTGTGATATTTGTGTGCTCAACAACAGGCCAGGGTGAAGAACCTGACAACATGAAGAATTTTTGGAAGTTTTTGTTGAGGAAAAGTCTTCCAGCTAATAGTTTAGTGAACGTTAACTTTGCTGTGATGGGACTCGGGGATTCAAGTTACATTAAATTTAATTTTGCTTCAAAGCGCTTAAACAAACGACTTCAACAATTAGGTGGCAACATGTTAATTCCTTTGGGGTTAGGAGATGACCAACACGATTTAGGTTACGACGCCGCTGTCGACCCTTGGCTCCAACAACTATGGACTACAGTACTCGCATTATACCCCCTACCAAATGGACTTAAACCTTTAGAAAATCACGATATTGTCATACCACGATGGACTGTTACCACAAGGCCCTTTTCTGTTTACGAACAGCAGTACAACAAATCTATTTACTACGCAAGCAGAAGCCCTAAAGAATTTAATGTAACAGTAATCGACAATCTCCGCACAACAAGCCCCAACCATTTCCAAGACGTACGCTTAATAAAACTAAGGACAAATGGAGAAACATACAAACCTGGTGACGTTGTCGTACTACGACCTAGAAATTCCCCGGAGATGATCAAAGAATTTCAACAAATTTTAAGCTCAAACGGAGTTAACATCACCCCCGACACTATATTCCAAGTAGCACAAAAAACCCCTGAAATAACAGTTCCTCCTGCACTAACACAAGAAGTTACATTCCAAAATTTATGCGAGGAATATTTCGATTTAAGTGCGATACCCCGAAGGAGCATCTTCAACATTTTGGCCCAAATAACAGACAGTGAACTAGAAAAAGAAAAATGCATAGAATTTTCCACAGCGGAAGGACAACAAGACTTGTACAACTACGTTAATCGACCCAGAAGAAACATCACAGAAGTGTTACAAGATTTTCCGCACGCCACAAAAAATCTAACACCGGAACTTTTGTTTGAAATTTTATCACCGATGAAACCGCGCGAATTCTCCATAGCCAGCAGCTGTAAATACCACAAAAACGAAATTCATATTTTGGTCGCTGTTGTTCAATACAAAACAAAATTAGTCAAAGAACGTCTAGGTCTATGCTCAAATTACCTAGCAGATCTAAAACCAGGCCACCCCATCTCAGTGTGGCTGAAAAATGGCAGCTTTAAATTTCCTGAAGACGAAAATTCTCCTTTAATAATGGTAGGGCCAGGGACAGGCTTGGCGCCTTTCCGAAACGTAATTTTCGAACGTTTTCAGGAGAACAAAGCTACCAGAGACAGGCTCATATTATTTTTTGGATGCCGAGGACAAGACCTTGACTATCACTGCAAGGAAGACCTGCAAAAGCTGCATTTCGATGAACAAGTAAACGTCATCTGCGCTTTTTCCCGCGACCAAGAGAATAAGGTTTACGTACAGCATAAAATCCTTGAAAATAAAGAGATCGTTTGGAACTGTTTAAAAGGAGGAAAGGCATTCATTTATGTGGCTGGAAACTCGAAAAATATGCCACAACAAGTACGAGAAGCTTTCGTTGATGTTTGCATTAAATCTGGGAACATGCCGAAAGAGGAAGCCGAAAGATTTATAGAAAATATGGAGAGACGGAATCAGTACCAGACTGAAACTTGGAGTTAACATTAATTTTAATTTTTTTAGATAAATTGTAAAATTTTATATAAATACTGTAAATAAATTGTTTTATTTATATACATATATTCTTACCTTACGCTTAAAGTATGAACTGCTGGTTCAGTGGGTTTAAAGTTGACTTTAAACCTGGCATTTCCTTCGCTCTGCACGAAATTAGGTACGTTCCTTCCATTAACAGCAACAATTATTTCCAAGTTGCCTGCACCGGCTTGAGAAGCATTAATGCTAAATGACACAGGCTTTCCAACAATTCCATCGTTTATATCAGTAACGCTAACTCTGTTGGCATCGTAGGCTTTTACAAGGAAAGGGCTTCCTTCCACGTGTCCTCCTGGGAGTCGAACCTTTAAGAGTTAATTAAAAATTTAAATAAAAAAAATTCTAACAGAAAAGGCTACATACCTCCACGCTATGATCACCAACATCCATAGGAGTAAATGAAATATCGAACTTTCCAGGAGTGCCAGGCTGCGGGGTTATCTGGGATGTAAGAACCCGTCGAGCAGGCCCCAAAATTTCCACCTCTGGAGGACTGGGGCTTTCCACTGTGAACGTACACGGCCTTCCAACAGATACTTTGTCCAAAGACTCTGGAAGAATGATTTTCGCGGCAGGCAGAACCACACACTTAAATGGAGATCCTGGGACATCTTGCCCATTAAACCTTAGATCTACCGAGTGAGGAGTGGCTTCTCTTGGAGTGAAAGATATTGCGTAGGTATGGGGACCTTGAGCTTGAGCTGAAGTCGGGACCCTTCCACCATTTACGGTCACTTCTAAGTTTCCGGGTCCAGCTTGACTAGTTTCCACTAAAACAACACAATAAAAGTTAAGTGTGATATAATGAAATGAAATAAAGCAATTGTACCTAAGAAGGTGACAGGTTTTCCCACTATTCCTGTAGCAGCGTCCTTAACTTTAATTGCCTGAACATCGTAGACTTTAGCAGCATACGGACTTCCGGCTGTTGGTGCCCCATTTACGCTGACGTTTATTCTGTGCTCTCCGACTACTCTTGGTACGAATTCTGCTCGGAACTGGTCGTTTCCAAGCGATTGCACCTGAGTTGGGACTGCTTGACCTCCGGGGCCTGTCCAATTGTGTCAAGAAAGTTATTTTTGGGCAAAGGGACTTTTTTGTATTGTTTTGGGAGTACAAGGATTATGATGTTTAAAGGATGGCACAAACTATCTAACCACCAGGAATATAAGAGGCATCCTAAGGTTAGTTAACATTAACTAATACTATAAGGCACGTTAATAATACTTTTTTTTGTTTAATCGATTTAAGTGCTTTTGTTTTAAACTGTTAGCGTACAGTCAGAAAATATTGGTCAATTTTTGTTTCATTGTGTTTTATGTCTGTTTAAAATATATTTTAGTGCTTAAGCTACCATATTATAACTGGTGAATTAATAACTGTGGATATGCTTGCTTAAACTGCGGTCAACTGTGACGATTTTATGATGTGATTGCCAATTATAATAACATTATGATTAAATAATATTTAAGTGTTTTGGATAAGTAACACTCAAATATGTGTTTAAAAATGTTAATAAACACATTTACATTCGTAATGATTGAAGCTATTAGAGGCAGCAAACAGGTTTTGAAATAATATTATTTTATTCATAAATGCCTTGAAGGAATGTTACTATGACCTAAAAATCTGTCTAGCTATAGAGGAATGTGCGAGCAGGTGGTGTTCATTCACCGTGAACTGCAGAAAAAAACACAATCAAGCTGAGATTTCTTATTTTTTTACTGACAGAAAAAAGTTGCCATTGTTCTATCGTCAACAGCAGAATTAATAATCCATAAAGAACCTTGGCAACACGAGGAAATAATTTAAGTTTTGAGTTATTTTTAAGTTAAACTATAACAAATTTTGTTTTTATATATCATTGTTCTGGTTTTTATGAATTATGCAGGTATTTCACATACATGAATCATGCCAATTAGAAGGGTTAATTATTTACAGTTTGTTGAAAATTTAATTCAGTTATGGCTGTGAGAAAAAACTTCAGCACTATTTTTATTTATTTGTTTTAATTTATATTTATTAAAAATGTATTTATTTGCAAAAGTAAATGGCTTCTTGGTGCCTGGGAATGACTGTTAAGCAGTACACAAAGTCCACAAAATACACCTTAAAAATTCAGGCAGATTCACCTAGTAGAAATATTTTAATAAAAATATTAACACAAGCTATTTACATAGCATATGTATATAAATTGTACTCTTTTTGTTTTATTTATGTATTTATAAAAATATAATATTTGTATTCAAGAAGTAAAGAAAGTTGGCAGGCAAGCTAAAGAAAATAAAACATTGCCGGTTTAGATGTAAGCCCTCATAATTCATATTAAAATTAATTAACTTTTCCTTTTTTTTATTTATTTTTAAAATGTGTTATTGGCAATTGCCCATTTTTTAATTTAAAATTATCATTAAAATTTAAAGAAAAAAAAACCTTTGGGTGGTCTACCCATATTGGAAAAAAAATATAAGGTATTAAATAAACTTAAGTTTTTACATCTAAATCTAAACCAACAATGAGCAAAAAATAAATAAATGCATAAATTACGTGCAGGATATACAGACAAATAATTTAGGTAGTAAAATAAAAATAGAAGAAAAATAGGCAAGCACATGTAAAACATAAATAAACAACACACACAATGAAACAAATTTTATTTATTTAATACTTTAAAATATTATTGATTGATTTATGTTTGTGATTAAAGTAAGGAGAAGGTATTGTGAACAGAAGTTAGTGTAAGGTAAGAAATGTGTTATGACACAATTGGATTAATACAGAAGTCGTCGGTGACCTAAAAAATGATAAAAGAGTGCAAACATGTAGACAGCATGACAAAGAAATAAGAAAACACAGGATAAGAAGCATGCATATATTTTATAAATACAAATAAATAAAAACATCAAAGAGTACAAATAATTAAACTTAAAATCAGACAAACATTTATCTTATAACAAAAGCACTTACAATCTATTAAAAATAAAAAAAATTATTTAAAATTTGATGATAGAAAATAAAATGCACTACGCCAAAATAAACAAAGCTTTTTACTTTCACTAAAAAGGAACCATATTCTATTTTAATTTTATTCTAATTATTTTTATTTTTTTTACTATATTTATTTTACTATTTTAGAATATAGTTTCTTTTCCAACTAAAGCACATACAAGTATGGAAATGTAACTTTATTTGTACATTCTTTTTATACTGAAAATAATTTTAATACAAAAATTAATTTTGTATCATTAAACTTTTTTAATAACCTGAGAACCTTCTGTACCAAATTAATTTTCTCCCAGATAATTATGTAAGCCTTATGCTCTCCACACAGTGTCAGTTTTTACATGGAATGTCTTCTAGTTCTCTACTTTTAACCATCTAATAACAAAATCTTGCAAAGTTATGTCAGGGGAAGTTCATGGAAAGTTTTCTTAAATATACTGAGGTCTCTATACCCCTAATTTATATTTAAAAACATTAATAACAAATTTATTTAGATTTAACTAATCATTAAGAAGAATAAAGTTATTATCGCTTTACTCTTACCAATTGAACTCCTTATGTTCAAAGTTCACAATTCAGACTCAAAGATCAACGTTTCCGGGATTTGTGATCCTCGTAACATTTCCATTTGGTAGTTAAAAATAACAATGACCCAAAGAAAAAGCAATGAATTCTCAATCAATTAATTATCTTCTTGTAAACATCGTGGAAAAGTTTAAATAAATTTTTTTTTATACAAAGCCAGCAAGTGAAACTTTGTATATAGTTATCAACAATAAATAATTTGCAACCTTGAGAATGAGAATTAATAGAACTTGTGTTCTCACACATTTTTTTCATAAAAACATTTTATACTCTTTTCAACAGAAACATTTTAAAAATGTTCATTGATAAACACACCAACAGATAAAATAATTCTCAATTAGAGTAAATAAACAGAATGATTGTTAATAGCATTAATCAAGAACGGTGTCTGACCTTCATTCTGAATAACTTAAGAGAAAACTAATATGGTAAACAGCAATAGGTTCATATAAACTTGTCCTGGTTTTTAAAGTTGTTACTCATATGACACATATTTAATGCCTTACATAAAAAAACTTTATGTTTATTTATGTAATTAACAAGTGTAAAATTTTGGTAAAAGTTAAGTAAATATTACCACATGAATTTATTTAGTTACACATTTAACATTACATTTCCATTCTTTTCTTCAAACCGCAAAGCTATCCACATGCAACAAGTACTAAATTCACCCCCGAAAAAATTTTAACAATTTTCTCACCCTCAACATTTACTTCAATATCTTCTAATCGTCCCGGATGATTTATCAACAAAGTGCTCGCTCTATTAACAGGCCCAGGCCCTGGCAAAGTCACACTAGGTCCTGCTCCTCCCCCGTTCACTCCCACGATAAGAGGACACCCAACAACAGGTCTCTTATTAAAAGCTACATTAACCACATGGTCACAAGCTTCGGCAGGAACGAAACTCACAGCAAATCTAGCATTTCCTTGCGGGTGAACTTGAGTGGGGATGTTCATCCCTCTAGCAGATATAGTTATTTCTAAATTTCCTTCTCCCGCTTCACTAGCATCCACAGAAAATGTCACTGGCCTTCCAACACTCCCTCTAGCAACAGTTCCCACAGTGACCCTTGTTGAATCGAAAGCTTTTGCTACAAATGGGGTTCCTTGCACTGGCCTCCCGTTATAATCAACGTTAATTTGGTGCGCCCCTACTTGTGAGGGCGTAAATTCAGCTGTAAACCCAGAATGTATATCCCCGGTTATTTTAACAGGGAGTTCGCCGATGGGCCCCCGAACTGACACCGCCAGTTCAGCTGCTCCACCGCCGGCCACTCCCATATGAAAAGAACTGGGCTGGTTCACCGGAACCAGCTCTAAATGAGACAAGTTGAGAGTCACTCGGCTCGTGTCGGCCACAGCACAAATAAACGGGCATCCTCGCACAGTCTCCCCGTTAAATTTGATATCGATCAAGTGTGGTTTCGCTGTGTCTGGTGTGAATGAAACTAGGCACCTTCCACCTCCTACAACTTGCACATGGTTAGGAACTTCTCCTTCATTGATAGAGATTTCCAGTTGGCCTTCTCCTGCTTGACTGGCATCAACTGAAAATAAGTAATTGTTAATTTTGTTGCATATTTACAAGTGCACTAGTACAAGAAAGCAATGTACTTAACTTAATGATACCTACCTCTAAATTGTACGGGCTGTCCGACAACGCCACCACTAACATCGGCAACCTGAATCAACCCAGCATCGTACACTTTAGCAATAAGAGGTCCTGACGGCAACTTTTCTCCGTTTACGGCCACCTCTATTATGTGTGTACCGACTTCAATGGGTACAAACTCTACACTTTGAACTCCAGTTCTATTGCCAGGGAGCACTCTCGCCTGGATGGCCCTTTTACTAGGGGATACTACGTGTACTGCTAAGTCATCAGGTGCTATGTTAGTGTTGGTTATTATTTCGAAGACGGCTGCGGTGTTCGCAGGAACTAATCTCGTCGATTCGCCCAGCACTGAGAGCGATGAGTTAGACATGATGTTCACATGCCAAGGGCTTCCTTTAAGAAAACAAATAGAAATTATTAGGGAGGGAATGCGGGTAAAGTCTTTACCCTTTCGAATATCGTACAGAATTTCACTTTTCACTTTTTCAAAATACATTACTTTTGCCACATTTGACAAATAAAACATTCACTCAAGTACTTTTTTTTCTATTTGGGGGACCACAGCTTTATGGGTCAATATCACAGAATTTTGCTTAATTTTTTGTTGATTGTTTTGTACGTGTTATTATGCTAGAGGTAGTGTAACTAAATCCATAGCTTCGTTCCTTATGTAGGTATTATTACTCTAGTTGTACAACATACTTCATAATTTATGACCATTTGCTTATGGCAGATACATAGGATTTTGATTGAAAATCTGTGATTCACATATTTTTTATTAAAATGCTGGCAAAAGCAGTAAAAGTTCGGAGACAAATAGGCAAAGAAATCTTTTAATAAGTAGGTG
>JAUIMW010000925.1:0-14393 GCA_033557785.1 Enochrus cinctus
CAGGCCCCGTATACCCAATATTTTAGAACCAGCAAAGAGTCCGTACACTTGGGTAATCTTTAGGTAAATTAAACATAAATTTGAGAATATATTTTTCTATGATATTCATTGGTTGCAAGTGTTCATCATACAGTGCACCACAGGCTATGTTGCAATATTTTAAATAGATTCTACTATGGCACGATATATCGTTTTAAGTGTTTCTTTATTTACTATATAACGTAATATGTAGAATTCATATATCAAAGATTTTAATTTATTACTTATACTTTCAGCATGAGCATTCCATTTCAGTTAATCCCTAAGAATCTGATCTCGCCAACTCCTTCGATTTGCAAGGTATTTTGTTGTGTGTTGGGTATTACTAAGTTATCTGTCCTTTTTTTAAGGGCGACAAGGAAAATTTAATATG
Source organism: Enochrus cinctus (assembly GCA_033557785.1). NCBI lineage: Eukaryota > Metazoa > Arthropoda > Insecta > Coleoptera > Hydrophilidae > Enochrus > Enochrus cinctus. The sequence continues at coordinate 413 of JAUIMW010000925.1, forward strand.
CTTTGTTTTTTCTCATTAAGTAACAATCTGTTTCTTAGTAACCAATAATCTGCAATACCTACTTTTGTTTTTTCTAACGTTGAGTCCCAGTTATTTCTTTCAAACACAAGCACAAGAAATTCCTCTTTTAATCAACAAGGGACTACTTATTTTGTTTCCAATTTTTGTCTGTTGCTGCCTGTCTGTCGAATAACTTTTAAATAGCTTTAAAACTAAAAAAAGCTTGTCCTGAGGAAGCTGTACAATTATTTTTGTTATCTAGTGATGTGTAAATACTATTCATTCATTCAAACTTTACTGCCTACCTCTTCCCTTAAGCCTTATTGTTTCTTATGCAGTATCTGATTTTTTTCTAAAAGCAATTTAGCAATATTACTAATTAAGCTAATATCTCTATAATTTTATATGTCATACTTGTCTCCTTCTTTACGTATGGGAATTAAAATTGACGATTTTAGAACTTTTGGGATAATGCCTGTTGAAAATATTGTATTAATTATATGTTTTAAAGGTGTAATAAGTCCCTTCTAGTGCTGTTGAGGTATTTTAGTTGATATACCATCTTGTCCTGGGCTTCCAAACGTTTTTAGATTATTTAAATGCTTGATGAATTCATTACTTTCAACTGGTGTTAAGAACATTGATTCGGACACCACATCTTTCTCTTCGTTTTCATCAATTGTTGTGTTTAGGAGTAATTTATTGGCAATATTTGTAAAATACTTTTTATTTGCTTTTTCACCGGTTTCAGGGAATCATTGATTTTAAAAAAATATTTTCAAAGTAATTATTTGTAGCCTTATTTATAACTTTCCAAACTTTGCGTGTACCATTGTACCATTTTTAGTAATTTTGATCGAATTATTCAAAGTATTTCTACAATTTTTAAATCTTTTTACTAGTGTATGCAGTGTTTTTTAACCTATCTCGACCTCTGGTTGAATTTGTTATATTTATTGTTATCTAAGTCTATAGTTTTACCACTTTCCTATTTCGGATATGTTCTGTTTCGCATTGGCTTATACAATATTTAATATCATTAACGAAATTATTTGTGCATTTTTCAGGGTCATTAGCAGTTAAGACGTTCTGCCAATTGTGGTCATTCAAAAGTGAATAATGATCTAAGCATGTGAACGATTTATCCGTTTCCTTAGTAAGTTTATTAATGTATTGGAAGTGCCCCAAACTATTAAGTGTATATATTCAGCTGTTGTTTGTCTTTTTGTCTAGGAAATTTATATTAATATCCCCAGCAAAAATGTTTAAGTCATTTTAGACCATTGATCGACATTTAACTACAATATTTTGTATCTGTTGAAGGAAACCCGTATATTGATAAAATATTAAGTTTGAAATGTTTCTTATTGTTACATCTAGTTGGGTAAAAGTAAATGAGTCATTTTTTTAATTTTTTACTTTTTTACATATATTACTAGGCCATCATTTTTATTTGAACTAGAACCATTGTAGAATATAATATAGCTTGGGATTTGTAAGTTGTGTAACTCTAAATTCCAGCTTTCACTGAGGATTAGTACATTTAAATTTTTCACTTTTATTGTAAAAAATAATACTAATCTGTAGTTCAAAAATAGTTTATTATAGAAAAATAAATATGTAAAAACATGAAAAGCATAAAATAAACACATAATTAATAGCATGACAAATACACAAACTTTAAATTAATATATATGAATACAGGCATATAAGAACATGCGAAATATACAAATTATTATAGAATAAATGTGCAATAAAAAAAATCTATAAAACAACCCTTAACATAATAAAAATAAATTAAAAAATATAATGCTGCCGTGTTGGTTTGCTATTTTGTCCGCATTTGTTGTGTGTTTGTCCAAACATGTTTTTGTTACTATCTTGGTTAAAGTTTCTATCTAAAATATGTTTGAACCCGTTAGTAATATTTTACAAACTTCTTCAAGATGTTGCCACATAAAAAAATTAAAATAAATCAACATTTTAGAAGACAGTTAGCATTTGCACCAATATATAAGCGAAGTGAAGACCTAATTTTTATTTTACCCATTGCTATGTACAATAATTTGCTTTAAATTTATATTAAAAGGCGTGATTATTTACCTGGTAAAAAAGTCGGCAAATTTTTAGTTAAATGAAAGTTTTATTATAAAGAGAAAAGTTGCCAACCACGCATTGGTTTTTTAAATGCCTTTAGTGAATCATGTATGAATAATGTATTCATAAAAATAAGCATTAACAAATAAGCATATTATAATACATACCTTAATTTATAATCTACAATAAAACAATACAAAACAAATAATTCTATAAATTCTACCAACTTTTAACTCTAGGTGCACTGAAAGCGCCATCTAACTTGTATGGAGGAACAAAAATTCCACGATAAAATGCTGTCATTTAACTTGAAAATCTCTGTTATCTCTGATAGAAGCAGAGACTGCCCTCGATGTCATGAATGGAAGCGATGTCGAGTGCTTCTCCGCGGTGTAAACTTTGCCGTCGATATATTTGAATACCTTGACTTCCTCTAATTCATTCCGTTTGATGCTCAAACTTCATAATTTTTGTCTTCTCCTCGTTTACGTTTAGGCCCATCTTTGTTTTTATTTTCTTTGTTATCAATACTTTATCGTCTTCGTAAGCTGTTACTTGGCTTCCATCTTTTCCCAACGTACCCATTGAAGGTATCATAAGTAAATCAATGGCCAGAAATGCCAAGATCGAAAACACCAGAATCAAAGCTAATATCCTTTATAAGAATCTGGTCAATATGAGTAGGAGAAGTTCTAGAAATTTGTGTATGTCAATTAATGACCTGCGACAGAAAGACTGGCAAAGAAGATCTATATTTATTCGCCCAAGGAAATAAATTGATCAAAATCTAAATAACTTAAAATACAACCAGCATTGCAGATATTTACTCGTGGATACCTACCAAATACTTAGGAGCACATCTAATTAATTTACTTAGGTTAATATTCAGCATCTTTTTATAACGTTATAATTAATTTTAAATTGTATTACAGCAACAACGCTGTAGAACTAACAAAATTACCATCGCCAGCACCCAAACATAAAATCGAATTACACTCTATGGAATTAGCTCGCTCTTAATTAGTTAATTAATTATTTGTTTCAGGTAAAATGTCATCCTGCACCGGACGCCTTCAATCCATGCGAGGACCTGATGGGAAACTGGGTGCTGCGTATACCCGTCTGGTTCATCTCGTTATCAGCTGTTATCGGGAACCTCTTTGTCATCATAGTCATCGCAACATCCCATTTTCGCATGACTGTTTCCAAGTTCCTGATGTGCAATTTGGCTGTAGCGGATCTGTGTATAGGCGTACACCTCTTCCTTATTGCAGTTGTAGATGCTTGTTCAATAGGAGTGTATTTTAACTACGCAATCGATTGGCAAGAAGGTACGTATTCCGCCACTAGATACATAAAATGTATAGAAGCGTAAATGGTGATACATTGTTACAGCAGAATATCGATTTCAAAATAGAATAAACCTCGAAAAACGTGGCAGTTATTGCTGTTCTTGGACTTGCGTTACTAAAAAACCTAGCATTCATTTTTCATGGTCTCGCGACGCGACATATGAGGGAAAGCGTCAGAGTCCCAACAATCCACTACTTATTTCAGGCTACTGCACTCTCTTTGCTGTACAAGTAAAAAGATAGTTTATATTGCTTTCGTTGCTTACAAAGAAATGTGCCATTCTTTGAAATGGAACTTTGTGATATAAGTAAAATGTAAACTGTTTATATTAAATTCAAGCAAAGAGTTTTCTATGCATATACGGAATTTTGAGCAATGTACCTTTGAAATTCATTTCTGATGATACAAACAAATATTTATTTCCCATTCTGAAACCCTGCAAGTACTATCTACTACTATTAACATACAATTTCATATCTTATACTGATTTTATGAGAACAAGTATATATCTTCGTTTATACGTTTCTTATTTATTTATACTAATACATTGCTTTCTTAATTCTCTTTGTTGAATTAACTGAATATTTTCAGTATGATTTCAGCAAATAGGTAATGAAGTTTGTCTTTTGTGTATTCATCTTTTATTATATAGTTAGTCTGATATCTAAAAAGCTTCAAAAGTACTTCTGTAATATCGTTATTTAATTTATTAATTACATGTTATGTGAATATTTTCACAATGTCTAAAAATAATTGGAAACATTGATCTTATTCATTTGTACAATGCAATTGTTTTTGGCAGTTTTGAAAAAAAATCTTTAAATGAATTGAACATAATCCAGTTACAATTAAATTAAATATATATTTCACGTTATATGAAAATTCCTTTAACATAGCACTGCTATTTTTTAAACTGTTAATTTGAATTATTAATTCAATTTTTATTATGGATGTTAAAAAGCTTTCTCTTGTGAAACCAATTGATTCACTATTTTCATATTTTCTGCCAATTAATTTTAATTAAATTTCTCAGTTATTTCATTCTTATCATTTCCTTTTTATTTTTTATCTATTTTTTTTTTCTTCTTCAAGTTTTTTATTTTAATATGATTAATTGCTCTTTATGTTCGCATATTTAAATGTTAGATCATTGGTGGACCTCTTTACAAATTTTAAAGACACAGATTCGTGGTCTCCATTCCTGGCTATAATTTTCACCATATATCTAGATCAGGAAAAGGAAGAGATCTTAATTATGAAATTAGGAAATAACGGAGTATATTGAAATATGGTTAGAAGTTACAACACTACAAAAAAAAATTGTGGTTGGAATAGTATATCACACACATTCGAATTTTAATTCTTATATGAATGGACTTGAGAATGCGTTAGCACTATTTGATTTTAGATTTGATGAATCTGTTTGTATGGGTGATTTCAATCAAGATCCTTTTAATTTCATAGATACTAATTTCATTCGCCTCACTAATATTCTAAACTCTTTCTATTAAAAACAGATTTTCACCACACCAACTCGCTTCGTTCAATATTCTTCTACATTGTTGTATTATGTAATAGTTAGATATAATGACAAGCGTATTGAGGGCTGTGCAGTTCTGGACGTTCATGGTAATGGCGACCACCTCTTAATTTTCTGTGGGTTGCGGCCCCAAAAACCTTTTATATCAATGGATCGCGATTTCGTCAAACCACCGGCCCTGGTTAACTAATAATCTCAAATTCATTTGATGTGACAGGTTCCGGCGTAGATCGGCAGGAATATCGGCAACTGAGGAATTATGCCACCTTCGCCAATAGAAAAAAAAGTCGTCTCTAGAACACTCTTTCCAAAACAAATCTTCCAAGCAAATATGATCTGACTTGAGATTCGGTCTAATTTTTTCCTTCATAATTTGTACCTATAAAGCTCCCCCTGCATGACCTTTTTCTTGGCATAGAATTGTTAATTTTTGTGTTTTGGTAGAATTTGCTTGATTTCTCATTTCTTTGAGCACTTCGAATATATGCCGCTCCTGATTTCTGACTTTTTCCATTTCATTCGCTTCGTCGTCATTCAATTGTTCTTTCTCTTCGATCTTCATCAAGCTGCCCATAAGATATAGAGCCTTATCGGCTATCTCTTTTGCTTCCATATTGGTGAGCTCGCTTTCTGTGCGTAGCATTGTCCCTATTTTTTAATGGTTTCCTGAAGTTGGTTTCGTAAGAAATCCACTCTCACTTCGTCGACTTGGCCAATCGTATTGGTGTTTTTTTCCTCGTTGCTTCCTCGACCTCTCTTATTATTTGGTTCTTTTACCATGGCCTTTTTTGCCTTTACGCCATTGGAAAGATCTTATACTTGATCTTTCTTATGGCGAAATCCGTTTCTTTTAACGGCGGCATCTGCTGCCTTCCTAGAGACTCGTCATTGGATTGTTGTTCAACTAAATCCATATTCATTAAGCAACTGATTGATAACGATGCGTTGGGGCCTGCTTTGTCGCCCGCTTTACGCACCGGCATCTCTCTCTGAGACCGTAGTTCACACCCGCCTCGAAGCATATGTATTTGTGGTCGCTAAGGGTGTTGAGGACACGCCAATTCATTATGTGAAGTACTTATCTCCAAACACGAAAGTTACGTCTATGTGTGAGCTACCTGCACTTCTCTGGAATGTAGGTCCATTCCCGTCAAAAAATACTGGGCTGCCATCTCTCTTGTTTGGGAACTCTGCCGTGACGTATCCACTGCCTTTACGCACATTGTTGACCCGCATTCCAGCTCGTACCCATATTGCTGTGTCAGCATCGAGGTTGACGTACCAGTCTACTCCGTTGTTTACAAGTTTTTTGTTCGGTTCGCTTACTATTGCGATATCAACATATTTGTTTCTAATTGTCTGTTGCAGCAGTGCTCGTGTGCTGCCGTTGTTCTATTTAGATTTATTTGCAAAATCTATCTCCGTCGCTATTGTTAATAGAGGTTTCTGCGCTTAGCTAAGGATTGCTTTCTTCCTCATTTCATCGTAGTGGTCTCCTTTATTTTGAGACTTTCCTTGCTTCTTTGCCGTTTTGGCATGTCCAGCAGGGGTAGGTGGAGGGAGTAAGTTCTCCCCCTTTTTTAGCGCGACTTTGAAGGCTTGCAAAGTGGACAAAAGCGTTCCTGAGGTATTTTTCTTTGATTCGGCATACACCCAATCCTACGCGAACACGTTTTTTCTTCGGCAAAAGTTCTGCCATTTCGCCGGTTGTTTTGACTGTCGCGATTTGTTGGTCTTCAAGCTTGGCCTTATTGAGGACACTTTCATAGTTTCTGTCACCTGTTTTCTCTCCTTCTTTGCTTCCCTGAGAATAGCTTCTTCGGTTTATATATTGTTGGGTCTTGTTGTTATTAACATGTCCCCCTTTCGTCTTTTCCTGACACCGCTGATTTTCTCCGATACTTTGTGGCCCCTTACAGCAGATTACTCGCAAGATATCCGTGTATTAGGCAGTTTTGTTGCGGATTATGATGGCATCAGTCTTTCTGCCCTTTTCGTTTTTCTCGTCTTTCGATGTTTTACTTCCTGCTGGGACGCAGATCGAAATCTCCTCTAATCACTACCTGAAAACACACTCTACCGTTTTTCTAAATGTGGTACTGACCCCTACTGGTTTAGAATGGCAAAACAAACCGGTTGAGGCGTTCCGTCACCTCTTTGCTTTTTTGTAGCCCCTCGTGTCTTTCGGGTCTTGCCTTGTACCTTATATAAGTACCGTATGGTCTTCTTCTCCGTGGCCTCTTTGTCATATGTGCTAGCGGTCAGTTTGAACACACCCATGGGTCTCTGTCCTTTGCTTATGCTTAGATCTTCTTGTGAAACTCATGCCTCGACGTCTCTTCCTCTATCTGCGGTAAGAGGGTTGCTTCGCCGGTATAATTTCTCTTTCCAGTTTTGATGCTGGATTATTGGGAAGTCTTTGTACTATTTTACCTTCACTATATCTTCCTGTGCCAGATCATTATTTCTTGAGCATCGCTGCCAAACGTTTTCCTTGTCTGTCTGTGCGCTCATTTCTTTCGTTTTATCTTTATTTTCTTCCTGACTGGTTTCCTTTTTGGTTACATTGGTTACATTGCGCTCTACCCTTTCTTTGATTTCAGCCTTTGAGTTGGCGTTTAATTTGCAGAGGTTGCTTAGATCTTCCAATATTTCCATAAGCTTGTTCTTGAGGGCTTTTATACCCTCCTTTTTTACTCTTTTTTTTTGTTGCTAGGAGATGGTGTTTCCTAAAACTGTCTTCTTTTCTTACCTGCATTTTGCTCGTGACTTGACTTTTTTCCTATTGTGTTCATGTCCGTCGAATCGCGATCGCTGGGTGTGGCATCTATTGCCTCGGCTTTTCCGCTTGATTGATTTCCTTTGGAAGGGATCGAAAGCCTCTTTTGTAGTATAGACTTCCTGTTTGGTGTTTCTCTGGATTAGTGTGTCCACATAATCAGGAGCAAGTAGATGGCAGTTCACCTGGAAGACATTCCATGTCCCTCAGATCCCCTGGTGGCTCTTCCTTCATGTTGTTTTTATCCTACTTCAACAGAGGGGTGTTTACTGATTCTTTCAAATAAAAGAAAGGCCACCAGGGGGACTGGGAGATATGGAATGTCCTCCAAGTGTACTGCTATTAATGTACCTCTATCTACACATTCTTACTTCCCTTGGTTATTAATTATCTTCATATTATTGAACCATCCAATGTAAAGAGAAATCAACAAAACCCATTAAAAGTTAAAGGTGGTGAAGGCCAACAAATTACACCGACAACAATCTTAGAAGTGTCAATAGAAATAAAACATTTACATTAAATGTAACTGCTTCAGTATAATTTAGAATTGTGGTGCGTGTAACAGATATTAACTTAGATCTTGAGACTAGAGAAGTTAGCCCTGTATGGCCGCTGTTGCTACTTTCAAGAGGATGATATTCATACAAGCAAAACACCAAAACATATATCTCCTATATGTTTAACTTCTGTATTTTGGATTCTCCCAAATAACTTTCAACTTTGTCTGTAAAATCTAAAATGTATTCATAAATATGTAACAATCTGGCAAACACATAATTTTCATGAAGATTACAAAAGTTTGAGGTTTCTGCTTCGAATAGGCGAGGAGGATTGCCCATGCGAGAGTTTTCGCAGTACATGACTTGAAATTGAAAACATGGTTATCCGAGAAAAGTAGAGGTGCGGAACGACTTCATTAACGAAGGCAAATAACCAGGCCCATTTCAAAAATACAAGTTTAAATTGACTTTCCGCTAGACCACAGAGTGTATATTTACAAAATTAAGCGAACGCAAAAAACACCGAGCACGTGCTTAATTTCAGGTTTTACTGCTCTTCAACGAGAAACACAATCCTCTGACACTTTTTAAATCCTTCTAGCTAAGAGAATAAACGTGTTGTGCGAGGGAGTTTCGCGCAGTAATAGACTTTTAACTCAACAAGATTTTATATGTTTAGAATCTCCTACTCTGAAGTTATGCAATGAAATTAATTTCTTACTAATGCCATATACATAAAAAACAAAATATTAACTCAGCAATAACATAAATATCTAGAATAAATTTAATTGACAAGATGTTTTCTTATATAACATTATTAGCTAGCAATTGATTAGACAGTAGTGCCTTATTTAACCTCATATATCGAATATCGACATTTCAGCGTCTATACATTTCCTAAGAAGAAGAGCAACTTTCAAGACAAATAAAGGTTTTATTCCGGAAAAAATGTTCCTTTTCAATTTATCAATATAATTATATTCTTTGTTCACAGGAAACGGGTGCAGAGTGGCGGGATTCCTGACAATATTTGGCAACGTACTATCGGTCTACACCCTAGCAGTTATAACAACAGAACGTTGGTACACGATAACATGGGCCATTCATCTCAATAAGCGTCTGAAATTACGAACCGCAGTCCGCATTATGTTCGCCGGATGGATCTGCGCCGTTTTCATGGCGTCTTTGCCACTTGTTGGAATCAGCAATTATTCCAGAACCAGCATTTGCTTACCTCTCGAAAACAAAGGAAAAACGGACGCTATCTATCTATCCACGCTCTTATCCTTCAACGCTGTGGCGTTTGCCCTCATCGTCATCTGCTACGGAAGCATGTATAGGTCAATACGCGAAGGTGGCAACACTTGCTCTATAACCTGTGTACGATCAGATTTAACAGTCGCGAAGAGAATGGCTCTGTTAGTTTTTACGGACTTTGCGTGCTGGGCACCTATCGCCTTTTTCGGCATGACCGCCCTTCTGGGTCACCCTTTAATAAATGTTACTCAAACTAAAATACTATTAGTGTTTTTCTATCCTCTGAACTCTTGCGCGAACCCCTGCCTTTACGCCATGTTAACTCAACAATATAGGAGAGACTTTTTTATTTTAATGGGAAGATATGGTCTCTGCAAAGACAGAGCAGAGAGACACAAAGGCGCTATCGGAGGGAAGCCTTTGCCTTACGGATCTGGGGCGCAGTACAAAAGAACTCTTGTCGATGGCCAAGGAAAACATAACAGTGGAAATAATCATAGAGGATCGGTGTTAACGACTATTGTTTCTGTAGAATTGCCCATGCTGAGGAGTGCTTCTAGGCACAGCGCTAAATCAAGACCGGAATCGTTGCATGCATTTCCTGAATTATCCCTGAAAAATCTTAATCACTATGACGTGCATGAAGACTATCACCGGCACACCTCGACGGAAAATTTATAAAATAAAGTTTATGGAAATAGTAGGACGAAATTGCATACAGGGTACAGTTTCTCTATACAATATGTTAATAAAAAGTGAGCACATTCCTAATTTTAATAATCATTACCTATATACCTAAATAAATGTGATAATTTTAAGAGAAAAAATTTGTATTAGTGGTAAGTTTCCGTGCCAAAAATTCCTATTTTGATGTACCTAGTCTAATAACTAGATGTAAGTGGATGTTTGTTTCCATTAAATTTGTGGACTATATTTTTTACGACAATGTGTATATATAAAATTATATCTATCGATGTTTATGAACCTGCCATCTGTATATATGTATATATTTTCTTATTTTCTAAGAGAATGGATGTTATTTATTCATAAGAATATTGATGTGATCTAATCTAATAAATATAATATCTAGATTTTTATAGCTCTCGTTTTATTATTTCATTTCCCCAGCGAAATGGTATTCATGGTATTAAATAAATACAATGGTCAAATTCCACCTGTTTTTAAGACAGCTATTATTTTACTAAGGAGTCAAGGAAAATTATTTGTAAAGTAATTAGTACAGAAATGATCATATTCTTTGGTAATCTTCTATTATACTTAAGATAATGCCAAGCTGATTTATTGGTTTTCAATTATACTAAAGGGAAGAAGCGAACTCTTGGAATATCTCACATATACTGAGATAAGATAGAACTTGAATATAAAATCCACAATGTGAATGAAACAATGGAAGTCCAATGTAACGAGTTAATCCGCATAATAGAAGCAAAGAAACGACAGTATATAGTGAAACTATGACGGTAACACTCCCTAGTGTGTCTATCGTCAACAATTCGAAATGATTGGTGGTCATTACGGATAGAATAATGAGGAAAAACTCGTAAATTTGACTTTGACTTAGTTGGTGCTGTACAAAATCAAAGTCTTACCAATGCTGCGGTTTTGAGATGGTTAACTTCAGCTTACAGGGCAAGATTAAACAGCAGGAAACCAAGACCGAAAGAAGGGATCCAAGAATTAGCGGCTGTTGTAGAAAGGCTATCCAGATTGGATAATATATCGCAAGATGTAGAGAAGGCCAACGAGATCCAAAGCTTCACCTTAGGTCTGGAAGATTGAGATATGATTTTCAAACTCTCCACGCGACTACTTGAAAGTGTTGTAAATAGACTAAAAGATGACAAGAAGAGAGAGTTGACGGAGTAAAGATATTTTACTTTTTCGTTTAGTGAGGTTTGTCTACAATGTGATCCTGCGCCATAATGGAATTAAATATTTGTGGTATGTACATTATTTGTTAGTTTATTCATTTATTAATGTATAAGGTCTCTTATAGAAAATGGCTTTTTTAATTTTGATAATACATTACACATAAATTTAGAACAGATTGATTATAACTATATAATTTATTGTAAAAGCTATTTGCGTCTTTACTCGTCGTGCTTTGTTTGATGTATGGTGGCAGTCTGAACAAGATAATAGAACTAAGAATGTGCAAGAGTTGATCATGTAACAAATCGAAGAAAAACATTATTGACAGGAGCAAACACAATTCATTTATGGAAAAGATTGTCAACTATGTTTGAAATTTTCTACAAGATCCAAAGGAAAATGCTTTGGAGATTCAACATCAAACCAAGACAAAGAAACAAGTGTGTTTTGCTGCAGAAAAATGTTTCTACTCATCAGCGGAAATGTAGGCATTAATGCTTGATAATTAGTCAACCAGGAGAGGGTATATCCTGCGTGTAAAAGCAAAAAGTCGAGCAGCAGAGTTATCATAATATCTTGCTGCTAAGAAACAATGCTGTCCCCTCTAAGGCATCACTAAAATTTGTGAAAATTCAGCACAAATAAAATTACAAGCATTACTAGACCATACGGTAGAAAGATTTGCGCTTGTTCATGTAGTTGTCATCAAAAGATTTGCAGTTAATGTTGAGGAATCACTATAAACAAAAATTTGAAGAGGATATTACATCAGATAGAGATTTATTCACCATATCAATAGTACCGATACAACTGAACCACAAGGAATATATTCTGCACCATCTGCATTCGATGTTTTGAATATTTGCTACGTAATATTAATAAATACATTGATAACAGCCCTACATGCGAACACTCCGGTAAAAGAATAATCATAGACAAGAACCATTTGGTTGTCATTTATTTTAAATTTATTTCTTACTAAAAGTTAGTTTTTATTCATAAAAAATTAAATTTCAACGTAAAAAGGAATAAAGAATGTATAAATAAAAAGTACTTTTAGCAAGTAAATTTGGATTGGGAAAAGGTAGAATTAAAAAAAAGCATAATATTTATAATGGTTAATATAGTTATTGTAACATATTAAATGAATGAAAGTTAAACTAAATATTGAAAAAAATGCAATACGTAAATATAAATTATTATTAAAAGTAGAATGACTATTTAAAAGAACAATTTATTATAATAATATATTAAACAATTAAAGAAAGTAAGATAAATTAACATTTATAAAAATGCAATATAGTAATAATATTATGAAACATTTTGTAATAAAATAACTTGTTTAAAAAAGAGAATGATTAATTATTTAAATATAACTGCATATATAAGTTATACATTATAATAACATGGAAAAGAAATAAATTTGAGAAAAATAATATCTCTAACGTAGTAACAATTTTAACATGACTGAATATGATAATGTATATCGTTATTGTTAACGTTTTATACAAATTAATGTAATTAATATAATTTAAACATACCGAGAGGAGAAGTATATCCCGGGAAATAAAAAATAAACATATAAACAAATAAGGAAACTAATCAAAGTAAAAATTATGAAAAATAAAATATGTTACTACGCAAATAAATACTATGCTAAATATTGAACTTTTTAAAGCAGTTTGTTTTGCTTTTTGAAAAAAAGAACACTTTTTTGGCAAATTTCTCATGTCCTTTTGAGAAAGAACCCTATTAATATGCTTAATATGGTTATTAATAAGTATAAAAACAGGATCTTTCAAAACAGATTTTAAAATTTTATTAGAATGCTCACACTCACATGAAAATCAACGTTTCCTTCTAATGTTGTCAAAATCTTTTCCAATAAATGAGCACCATTTTAATGATAAGTTAAAATATAATTTATAATATTATAACAATGAATGACGTTCGATATTAATTGTCATTACTCTATCGCCAAATTAAACAGGTTCATTTAATATGGTTCCAGAAGACCCTACATTTTCTTGAACAGTACCTAAAATATAGTTGGTTAAAAAAAACTAGAAAAAAATTTAATAAACTTACTTGGTAAAGGCAATGTCGGAATTGCAGATAGACTTCTTATTCTTCTACTACTTGCTTTGAAGAAATGTACAAACCATTCAACTATTAAAAATTGCTAGCGGTTCAAGTTGAGAAAAGTCTACCCGCTTACAAGCTTTAATTCATTTAAAAAAAAGTTCTGATTGTGTTGTTGGGATCGGAAACCTTTGAAGGACTTTTGCAACCATAAGTTTTCATTTTGAAGCTAGTTACTATGAACAAAAATGATTTTAAAATCATAAAAAACTATATAATTACAACAAAATGAATCTCAATTGGAAATAATGTTTCTACATAAGTTATAAAAATTCTGTTTAAAAACGGTTTTTTTCTTTGATATTTAAAATTTTATCCTCTGCAACAATATCGCAATATTTTAGGAAAGAAAAAAGATATGAATTTTACAAAAGTGAATGTTGTGACCAGCGAAGCTGCAAACAACGTACACTACTG
>JAUIMW010000926.1:0-14381 GCA_033557785.1 Enochrus cinctus
AATAGATAATACTAATTAATACACATATGTATGTTTATCTATTATTCAATAAATTAGTACAAATATTTATATTCTTCATAGCATTGATGGCAATTTTCTCGTAGGCATCATTCATTATACTTAAAAAAAAATATATTGAAAATTCGACTTTGTAGTAAACTCATTAACAAAAATTAAAAGATGTAGCCTATATTACAACATTCAATAACTAAAGCTTATTGATATAGTGGTCATAAAAATTATGTAAATATTTTATTATTATATAAGCTTTTTATCTAAATTATAAATGGTTTCTCCATAGTACACCGCCGATAATTGAACGGTAATTTTTCAAATAAAATGGTCCCAAAGAAAGGCTATTTGCTAGTTTTCTTTTTGATCTCAAACATTGAACAAACGGTTAGAATTTATTAGAAAAAATGTTCACTTAATTTGTCTTATTTTATTTTGTAGGAAGCTGTCATTTGCCCGCCGAACTTTCTTAAAGATGATGATATGTGCCATACAGAAGAACTGAGAAACTTGTTAGAGTGTCCTCTTAAAGAATCTTTGCCCGTTTGGATCTACATACGCAGCACCGCACTGGACCACTCAAAGTATTTCGTGGTAAAAGCAGAAGAACATGTGGAAGTCGATGGCGTTAAATTTAAGGACATTGGAAAATATTACGATTATTATATGATCAATAAAGACCCTACTGTTCCTCCATTGAGACTATCAAGACAAAAAAATGATTATGGTTGCAGGCATCAAACTCCTTATGATATGGAATGTAACATTTTAACTGCCAACAGTTTTCCAAGAGTTTGTTTCTACAAAAATAGCTTTACTATTTGCCAAGCTTATGACAACATTTGTGGCAAAAGGCGTTGTTTTTGTCGAACTAAATATGCTTCTAAATTCTTTTGCAAGTAAGTAATATTTTTAACATGATAATTCTAGTAATTCTTCCCAAAGTTAACTTTAGGATATTGATTAATATTAAATTATTCGTCCCCTTTTGCATTGGCAAAAATATGACGCAAACAGAAATGTTTACTAAAGACATATGCGCTTTTGTAATAGATTAGATTTTAGGGCAGAACTCCCATAAATTTATTAGCGATAGCCGTATCATATAGTTATTGTACAACTTCTAATTATAATGAATATTTGCAAGGCATATTTCTTTTTCATTGCAGCTGCTTTTATTTTTCAAAAAAATGTAAGTACTTTCAAGCTGATTAACGTGCAACAGTTTAATTTTACTAAATTAGCAAGTAAAATATACAAAAAAATGCATGCATTTATCGTCAAACGATAAATAGGCACCAAAAATAGCCTTTTTCAAAAATATTTTTAAATATATTAGAAATTATATTGCAAAATAATTATATTTTAATATTTTTTTAATGAAAGCCTAACTGATGGACTTTAAAATTCTAATTCGCTTAATAAAAGTTCAAAACTAAGAACCAATTTATTAATACGATTCGATACTCCCACACTAGAAATCGAGTTGTCCACCGACATTTTCCATTGATGGAGAGTATTGTCACTTGCCACCGATCCCAAGTACGAAAGTGTGCCCCATAAAAGAAAGTGCTCCCATATGGTCGTATTTACGAAGCAAGGTTCTACTTCCTAAAGCGTTCTATAAAACAGAAGAGAAATATTTCGAAGAGCTTGATTCCTTGAAATTAAGAGAAATAGGAGTATATTATGACTATGTCTTAGTCGACGAAACCTGGGATCACCAATGGGGTGGCATTTCTTCAATAACAGGTAATATTGACATCTTTGGATGCAGATTCGTACAACCTCCACTAAAAATCTGCAGTCCTCTAGTTTCATCTGAAACTGCAAGGTTGTGTTTCTATGAAAAATCTACCAACAACATTTGCGAATCGTACGACAAATTATGCGATAGCAAAAAGGGTTGTTTTTGTTCTAGCAAGTACACTAAAAATTTCTTTTGCAGGTAAGAATTGACTCTTATGCTTCCGATAATTTAAGTGAATCAAAAGTTTATTTAGAGTATGATCAAATGACTTAATTATTTTGTTATAGGGAATACTGCACAGAAAATATACCGTCCGAAAATTATTGCGAAGAATGTGACAAAAAATTTGAAAACTATGGCACCCCTACTTTAACGCTAAGCATCGCTGGCACAAAGATATTTTTGAAAATAACAAACTTTTTAAAGCTGAAGCTTTTCGGGGCCAACGAACCAGCTGTATGCTATGGAGACACCCTGTATACTCATTTTAGCGTGTATAAACTCTCTCATGGGATACAAAGGACTTTCTTCGACTTTTCTGTCGTGCAGGATGGACAGCACGAAAAGATCTACGAAGTTACTCCCGATTGGTACTTTCCTACGGGGACGTACTGGTGCAAAGGCTTCTCCTACCCTGATTTTGATATAATATCAAGTAACACAGTAATTTATAGGAACAGCTACACTTATGACTATACTTTTGTTGCAAATATTAACCTTGGTTCCGACACACTGGTATTTAAAAGCGTTGAAGAAGAAGCAGAAAAAATTATAAGAAATGCCTTAGCTTCTGATAATACAGTGCGTTTCGTATCTGCACGACCAGCAAAAATATCAATAAAAGGTAGTCAAAAAATTGTTACAGTTCACATGGAAGGGTATAAATCAGCATCATTGGAACAACTTAAAGAGGCTTTTATCAAAAGTCTATCGGGTGTTATGTTAGGAGACGTGAAGAATTTGGAAATTTGTCTTAAAGAAACAATAGATTATAATTCGTCTTACAAATTAAACTGGAGGGAAGCTTACAGTGGCGAGACTGTCCCAGCTGTGGAGATGTGCCTTGATGAACGAGGGGAGCCGGTTACGAGGACGTGTCTTGGTGACAGGATACATGGCGCGTCTTGGGGGCCTTTGGTGCAGAACTGCGTACATACGAGAAAATCTGCTGTTACAAACCAACTACAAGATTTAATTGATTCCAATCTACCTCCAAAAGACTTAAGTGAAGGTATGCTGGAAATTCTAGAACACCCTAAAGATAACATCAAGCCTTACGACATTTATCTATTGGGTAGTCTTATAGGCAAAATAGCACAGTCTGAAGAATTTTACGATATTCAACTACTGATAGAGTCCGTAAGTTTAATTATGGATATAGAACCGGAAGTGCTAAGTTTATCCCAAGAATCTCTCAATGCGACCGATATGATACTGGGAAGTGTTGATCAAGCTATGAAAAACTACGCTAAACTGTTTATGGAAGAGGATATTGAAGCACGCTCGAAAAACTTTAATTTGTATGTAACTGATTTAAAAAGACAAATTATAACAGGTGTTGCTTTTTATGATGATGATGAGATTGTTGTTCTGTATGACAAAATGGATTTTAATGAAGATAAATTGAAATTTGCTGTTTTGTTTGAAGAAACGGCTGTAAACCAAATATTGGAGGAAACTGCATCTGAGAATAAAACTGCAATAATTGCTTCAGTTTTCAAACAAAGCAACTTGTTTAACAACCCAGTTAATGCAAATTTTAGAGTAACAGGATGGGTGTCAAATGTAATAATAGACGGTATGTTACGGTACTGAATTTAAGAAACAAAATTTATTTATTTATTTTTTCTCACTTACAGGTTTTCAATCTTTATTTTTGCAGAAGCCCCTGAGAATAATAATCAAACCATTTAGAAACTACAGGTACGATAGTTACTGTTCTTATTGGAAGTTTGGAAGCGTCTCAGACTCTTGGAACAACATAAAAGGCTATTGGGCCAGAGACCACCGATCACATAAAAAACGCGGTTTTTATGTATGCGGCTTCAACCACACGACCCACTTTGCTATATTATTGGATCAACCTACTGACAACACCCTGGAAATTATCTCCGTTATAGGATCTGTGCTATCGTTACTAGCGATTTTAATCATATACCTAACAGCTATTTTCTCCAAAAGCTGGAGGGAAAGCGAAAGTACCAAAATCACTTTAAGCTCGATTTCCACTCTTTTGATGCAAATCATATTTCTTTTCGTAGCTAGTACCATTGATACTTACAACCAAGAGAAGCTTTGTATTGCCGTCGGAATTATTTTGCATTACAGTACTATATCTCAATTTTGCTGGATGATAGTTATTGCAACGTTGCAATACAGAAAATTCGTTATTGTGTTTACCGAAGCCAACAAATACATTATTTTAATATCATTCGCAGTAGGCTTGTTGGTACCAATCGTACCAATTTCCTGCACAATTATTTTTTATCTAGACAGCTACGTCCGTGATCAATTTTGTTATCTCACTGGACCTGGGTTATATTGGGGCGTGTTCTTGCCCATTTCATTGATTGTTTTATTCAACGTTTTCATTTTCGGACGAATTTTTTACGAACTCGGGTGCAGAAAACGCTCCGGAGTTTTTACAGACAAACAAAAGGAGTTTGTCCTTTATGTGAAGTTGAGCATTTTTTTGTTTTTTATTTTGGGGTTTACTTGGATTTTTGGACTCTTAAATGGGTTTTTCCAATCAATAGCTCTTTCGTACATATTTTGCATTTTTTCTTCACTGCAAGGAGTAGTACTGTTTTGGTACCACATCGTTTTAAACAAAGAAGCTAGGAACATTTGGAGGAAAATCTTGAGGCAATTCCAAACTTCTGAAATACAAGCTAGCTCCGGCGTACAAAATAAAAGCAGCACAAAAAGATTTTAACAGCTAGGCTTTTTTTAATTAAAAAAAATATAGTGTATTATTTATTTTTATAAGGAAATGTATAAAGGAAAATTCATCGATAATAAAAATATTGTTAACCATGGCAAAATTCAGCTTGAAACACCTTTAGACGTTAAAGCTGCGGCTTCGCATAGAAACAACTCCCAAATCGGCTGAAATAGCAATGTTAAATATAAGGGAGAACATCGTTGATACAGCACTTACCACTTTTCCCAGCTCAAAATTGAAACCGCGAGTGTACTAAAGTTTTATGCTGCGGATTCGCACAGCGTGATTTTGATCAAAATAAATAAACGGAAAACTGTAATAGCGGTCAACCCCGTTCTCTCCTTTCAATCCCTTTTCATAAAAATAACCATCCAATATCTATAAAAGAATATAGACTGAACATTTTATGGACATCGATTTCAATAAGATAGATGACCTCAAATATTTTGATAACTCTCTAACTGTAAAAATGTTTTGTGACCTATTTATGTAATACCACGCACTTCGTTTTTCGATTATATTTAAATATACTTTTTATGTTTACTTTAAATTTACAGAAGAAATATATAAAAGAAATTCATGTGGATATGTTTTTTTTTATATGAAAGAGTTTTTCAATAAAATATATTAATGCAATAAATTAATACATTAAACTTATCTCATTGTATCTCTCATTTGATTATCAATACAGATCTGGAAAGAAATAAATTTTTACATTCCCAGAAATTTCCAACATTATGAATGACCTTTTCTCGAAATTTTACAAAGATCCATCCGTCATCATCGTTATCAGTCATTCCTTATCCTGAGCAAAGGCCTCCTCAGTCAATGCTTTAGTTTTTGTTACTGACTATAAAGATTTTTGTCTATCTCTTGCAACTTTTAGTAATTTCGTCCATAAATGTGATAAATAGAGTTGAGCTCAATCCTCCTCTCTGTCTTAGTTCTTCTTCTCTCTAAAAAAAACTGCTAACTGCCTTCGTTTGTAGATGTAAATATTGGTGGCTTTTTTTGTCATAAATATCTCGTATTAACCTTATTATCTTCTTGGTTTAACAGTGAAAATATTTTTTTGTATACTACGTCCCTTTCTAAAACCGCCTTGTGTCTCTTCCATAGAAATTTCTACGATTGATTTTATTCTGTTATTAATAATTTCTTCTACAATTTTAATGCATGTACTCAATATTTATTATTCCTCTGTAATTGACTTTATTTTATCCTTCCAGACTTGCCTGTCCCTAGCCTTGTTCATCTAGTCTGTCACTCCTACCATTCGCATGTCTATCTCCACGTCTCACATGCATACGTGACTATTTCTCTTATCACCATAGTTTACAGCTTTATCTTTCCTCTTTTTGATATATTTCTGTTTTGAGTGCACTACACATCTATTTCCTGCCATTATCCTCAACTGTATTTCCACTTCCACGTTTCTCGTTTATTGTAAGATCATCTTTATGATGTTTCACAGTTTCCTTTCCAATCTCAGATCTTCCAGGACCTCGTAGAGTTTTCTTCTTTTGATTTTGTATATGCCCTCTTGAAATCAATGAAAAGCACGACCATCAGCTTACCAAATTCATCACTATCTGCTTGTATTTCTCTTAACATTTGATTTGATTTGTGGTGCTTCTTCCTTTCCTAAACCCACTATATTATTCTCCTATGATGTTGTCTATTATCACATTCTCTATGTAGATACCCATTATTTTACATGCTTATAAGTTTAGTAGTGAAATATCTCTGTAATTATTTGTAATACTTTTATCCCCTTTCTTGTGTATCGGGCAGATTATTGCCTGCAATCATTCATTTGACATTCGTTTCGCTTTCTAATTTTTTTAATCAGAGCTTGTACTCATTCCACCACCTTATCTCCACCATGTTTCTACAATTCCGCTGTCAAACCCACATTTCCTGGATTTTTGTTATTTTTTAGTTGCTTTATTATTTCTCTCACTTAGGCAAAGCTTGACGGAGGTGTCTCTTCTGTTGGTCTTTCTCTGTTATTTTCCCTTTCATTCACACGCTCTTCTTCTGTAAAGTATTCTCTCCACTTCTCCACGATTTCCTCTCCCGTAATCAACCCTTCTCTGTCTTTCAAGAATATATTTCTTGTCTACGCATCTCTTATTTGATTATTTTTGTGGTTCTCTTCGATCTTTTCCATCCGTTCTCCTTTGTGTTTTGTTTTCTTTGCCCTTGGTCCATTGCTCGTTTGTAAGCAATTTCCCATTCTTATCTTTAATCTGGTTTGTCCCATACGTTTTTTACCTTTGCTGTTTTAAGTAATTTATAAAAAAGTTTCTGATAGTTTTGGCAATTATTTTTCAATATTTCTCCAAATTCTCTCGAGGATCACTTTTTTGTTTACAAGACCACATCTTTCTTTTTTGTTAATAAGCTTCATAACTTTCTGTCATTTTGTAAATTTCTGAGGCTTGTAAAAAGTATTGGTCTCTTTCACTTTTCATGGTATTAAAATCCAATATTCTTTTTCTACTGTAGTTTTTTATACATTCTCTATATTCATCTAAAACTTTATTGTGGTCTTTTTTCCCACTCTATTATCAAAATCACCTGCGATATATATATACTTCTTTCAGTTGCTTCTGTTAATTGTTTCCAAAACTCTTCTCCTTTATAATATTTTGTCCTTTATCAGCATTACCCATTCTAACTGAAACTATTCTTTCCTGTCCCAGCCCTACTACATTCTTTTTGGTCTCTCAAATTCTTCCTCTAGGTCTATTTCTTTCCCTTACAATATCTCTCACCTTTCTGTTATCTCCCTTCTGTTCTTTCGTCATCCTTGTATTGAAAATAATAAAATCCACTAATTTCAGTCGATAGAAAACTAATACAACAGGAAAGTGATGAACCCTTACAAGTAACTGAAAACCTATATTCTTCAGTAATTCAGAAACCAATTGCCATACAATCCATTGAGATTACAAATATTACAAGTCATAACTGAAGTCTCCATCGACAAAATAATTTTTGAAATTTCTTATGGTTTAGAAAATATTTAGGTGTACCAGTATTTTTATTATTCCAGTACAGATTTTACGTATATAGCATAGGAATTCATGAAAATGTATTGTAATTGTAAATGTTAATAAAATAATTCAGTTGATTTTTGAAGATTATTTATTTAGTTTTAATAAATTTAATCAAAGATAAAAATAATAAAAACATTTATATTTAGCATATAATACAAAAAAAACATATTTTTCCTAAAGAAAAAAATATTAAAATGAAAATTTAAATCAGCTACAAAATGAAAATCTTCAAAGCAACTTTATTACAAAAATTAAACTTATCCTTTAACAAATGAAACAAATGAAACCTGGAGAAGACGGCATTACCAAAGAAATTATACAAATGGTTGTGGCAACAGCTCTGGAATGTGGGAATATTCTTTTGAATAAGTTCCCGACAACTAGAACAAAGAACAAGTTATCCTTTTGCATAAAAAAGGCGATAGGTTCAATATTTAAAATTCCAAACATACAAAACATCAAAACGTAATTGAAAATGTAACGAGTATAATGTACAGCAGTTGAGTTGTGCGTCATTTCAAAAAAAAAATGGGTAACGCAAGAATAAATCCCAGATACAGAAACCTTATTAAATACATCTATAGAAAAGCGTCGATGCAAGTCAAATTTGAAGAAAACCTATCTATCCGACCAATTTTTATTTGGAGACGAGTGAAACAGGGAAACAGTATCTTTCTTGAGCTATTTCCACTAACACCGGAGAATGCTTTAAAACAAATAATCTGGGACCACAAGGGCATCAACTTTAATGACGTTATGTTTATCCTCAGCGACCTGGTAGAGTTGAGGGGAATGATCGCAGAATTGAAAACAGTTTCGGAAAAAAAAAAGGCTTAACAATGAACTTAACAATAACTGCTAGTAGCTAACTTATATTTGAAATAATAAAACTATTCAAAATAATTGAAATTGGTTAACTCATCACAGAGAAAAGTATCTTCAAAGTATACGAAAACCAATGAACTTTGAGACTGAAGTACTGAACTTGATATTATTTATAATACCTCAGAAGAGTCAAAGGTGGCCGAGAAGAGAATAAATAAGAAACGACAATATAAGGAAAGAATAAATAATAGAAGTTATTCAAAATGACATAAATCAGTTCAGAGTGCAAACACTCGATTGATTTGTGAGCATACTGCATATAGCAATCTTGCAGCATTTCACACTTGTGTCTGAAACGTAGCTTTGAAATCAGCAGTTACAACTAATTTCAAAAACTTAAAAGAAGAAAGTAAAATTAACAAATATATACTTAGTAGTAAGACCCATTTAAAAAAAAATATTCATCCTTAATTATTAAATTTAATTTAATTTACAGCCATTTTATTTATTTTTTTTTTCACTTTTCTAAAAGTCAAAAACTTCTGGTTCTAAAAAGTTTAATTTTTGTACTAAAATATTTCTGAAATTTCTTATGGTTTAGAAAATATTTAGGTGTACCAGTATTTTTATTATTCCAATACAGATTTTACGTACAGAAATTCATAAAAATGTATTGCCATTGTAAATGTTAATAAAATAATTCAATTGGTTTTTGAAAATTATTTATTTAGTTTTAATAAATTTAATCAAAGATAAAAATAATAAAAACATTTATATTTAGCATATAATACAATAAAACAACATATTTTTCCTAAAGAAAAAATATTAAAATGAAAATTTAAATCAATTACAAACTGAAAATCTACAAAGCAACTTTATATCAAAAATGTGATAACTAAAAACAGTCAATACCTTGTGTAAAACATTACCCAAGGTATAATAATGTCTACTAATCCAATACATGGTAATAGTGCCTAACTAAATTAACACCTAAAGTACTTTTTTGAAGACTTCAATTTGTAAAAATAACAGTCCCATCATCTTTCCAATACAAATTTTCTAAATACAAAACTAATCATTTAGATTTCATTTAGATCGTCGTCGGTCCAATTTAATTTTCTAGTGAATTTGTTAGATCCTAGTTTTAAAAACTATGTTCAAGCACTTTGTAGGCACCCCTAAAAGGTTTGTAAAGGAGATATTTTTAATTAGAATCGACAAAGCTTTTTTTTAAAAGACCTCCATAAGATCACTAGTACTCTGTATTTTTTTTTAATTCCTGATTTCAACAAGTAGAAAATTTCTAAAAGTATTTTGAAGGAGCAAAATATTAATTGTTCAGTTTGGAAATTTATTGAGAATATTTATTTAAAATGTGTTTTTTCCATGTGGGAAAAACCTTTAAATATAATTATGACACAAGTTACGATATTATTTATTTAAAATATCATTAACATTTTGTTCCTTGATAACCAGCTCATAATTTCAAGTAATAACTCTTATTTCTATTTATATTAATAAAATTGCAAGATTTGGAATTTTTAATAAAAATGAATTTCATAAAATAAATGAATACATGATTATTCTAATTCTTGCAATTTCTTAATCGATAGTCATTGTATCTTATAAATCTGTTATAAGCTTGCACGTTTAATTGCGAGATATGAATTAAGAAAGACAATGAAAACATGAATGTTTCCTCTTTAATTGCAATTTTATACAACCTAGTCAAATAATTTCAGAGCTATTGAGCAATATTCAAATAAAGGTACCTGCATACAAAAAGGATTACAAAATGTAAGTGGTTAAATCTATTTGAATATCGTTCAAAAGCTCAAATGTTTTGCTATTTATAATATAAAACTTTCAAATTATTTAGGCTTGCTCTTCTCCAATTTGGCAGATAAAAATTTATTAAAAATATAAAATATCACCAAAAATAAAGGAGAACTCAGGTTGCAATGTTCTTTTACAAGTTCAAATTAAATATCATAAAATCATATAGCACTTATGCAAAGCAAACAATTCTAAATAAAGCTTCTTAAACGTCACTAGCTGATTAAAAGTAAAATAGTTAGTAGAATGTACAAAAATTTGTTAGTAAAATTAATAATTTCATAGTTTTAGAATGTCGAGTTTTATTTTACAATGCCAAGTATAATACACTTCCAAAGAAGAAAAATGAACAAACTTAGTTAATATTAAAATAAAAACATAAAGCCAATAATATTTACAAAAAGAAAATAAGTCTACTGAGAATTCTAAAAATATTTTTTTCTAGAAATTCACAATAAAATTACGATTACATAACAAATTAGCAAATTAATTTCATGCTATATAATATATAAATATCTTAAAAATAGTATCCATTTTTTATCAATTGTTTAAACTGAAGTTTTAGTGAAATTATTTTACATTATACTGATCGTGTTACCTAATTTTATACTTAAATAACAATTTTCTCTGTATAAATATAAAATTCTAATTACACCCAATTTATAACATAATTGCTTTCGCTCAGCATACCATCCCAACTCAAGCTCTTAGGCTAAAGACCGTTATGATCGTCATGACTATAAGTGTAAAAAGGATCATACATACATAAATACAAACGTAATAAGCTAAAATAAACCCAACTAATGTGTTAGATGCGGATGCAAACGATTAAAAGTAAAATCATAAATTTTAAAAGAAAATACCATAAAATTTATTAGTTAAAAATCTTTAACAGATTTATATAGATAGATTATATAAAACTAACTTACAATCATAACGGTAAAACGGCTACAAATTTGTAAAGTACAGTGATAGTAACTATGTTAATGTCCGGCGACTGGCCTAAGTTCCTTTATTTGTCGGATAAGATATGCTTTTTCATCATTAAATTGTTCGTCTTCTGCTCTCTCTGTGTGGAACTTCATTAGAAAATCTACTAGTTTGTCTTGATTGCGTAATAGGATATCTAAAATTGGCTTTGGCTTGTTTGGATTAGCAACAAATACCTGTAAAAACATTCAATAACCGTTAGATATTGCAACAAATTTGAGCTGCATTGTGTACCTTAAATACATGGAAGGCTTCAAACTGTATATTCCTAGACCTTTCTTTTAACATATTCATCATAAGTTTAAGATTGTCTGGATTGGAAATGTACCTCGTCATTACCTATTAAAATGAAAAAAGTTTGGTGATGTTCTTTGGGTATATATCTACCTGTACTTACAGTAAAATTATGTCGATCAAGTAAAAGTTCTCCCAATAACTTCAAACTCTGACGACGCGTAACGTAGTTTTCAGAATTAAGTAGTCTTTGATAGTGAGTGAATACTTTATCGTAATTCATCTCTAAAAAGTCGGCACATAAAATCTTGTGACGTGTCAACAATTCCTGCAATGATAATTAAAATGTAGGTTCTATGCATAGATGACACTTTAATTGGTTTGGAAGGAACTCACCTTAAAAGTGGAAAAGGCATCGGAAGCAATGTCAAATGTAGAAACTTCAACATATGTAAAGAAATTATAAAAATCATCAGAATACAACATTATTTTAGCCAACGCTTCATATCTTGCACATTCTCTTAACATAGTACCACAGTTCAAAGCGATTTCCTGATGCTCATACCTAAAAATATGAAATAGATAATACAACAACCTGAATAATATATTTTTATTTAGTCATATTATGAAAATATATTTTAGGTATTATTTATAAGGAAATGACAAATGATGGCAATCTTTAGATAATGTCATACAATAGTATGATATCATCAAATAATGTTGATATTATTAATAGATAAGCAAATAACTGAAAGCATATGGCTCAAACTGCAAGCGATTGCAGATTTTGACGTTTACACATTAATATTGATATAATATGATGCAATATGAATAAGCATATGTAAGAAAATGTGTAGTCATATTACAAAGAAAAAACATATTTAAAAAAAAAATATCACAAATTAAAGCAAACGATTGATCAATCCCAACATATGCGTTTGGCAAGTACGTGGTAAGGTTAAATATAAAAAATCAATAACTAATAAAAACACATACTAACCCTGTCATTAAAGTGAACAATATTTCTGGTTTAGTACAAATATATTCCACTGTAGGCGATCTAGTCCCAATTTGTCTACGCAATATATTATTGAACACTTGCGCCACGTCTTTTTTTCCCTCGAAGTCGATGCGATTCAGGTTCTGAATCAACAAAAGCAGCAGATTGCTGTTGTACAGTTCTTGGGCCAGTTGTGCAACAATAATATCAGTCTGTGGTTCAGCATCAGAAGTACCATACAGCATGTTCTTGATCAGCAGTAGATTTTTGCTAACATCTTCCTGCGCCTTCTCTGCCTTCTTGTCACCTTTCTCCAGCGAATTAACGGATTCCTTAAGGGCCTTCACGACGTCAGCGGGACTTTTTTGCGACTTGCCGAACAGTGGCATGTTTATATCTTATTAAATATTATATTTACTAGTATTATCACTGTGCTGTCGCGTAACTTCAAGTTAACGATAATTGGCAATTGGATGAGTTATTTGTCTTAGTTTTAGTTACTCTTGAAGCGTTAGAATGTGGATGAATTGGTACAAACAAAATTAACTAGATCGACATAACACAAATTAATCAATTTTTTCAACAATTTTCCAAATGATCACTTCCATGAATATTTGACAGCAATGTGTGACTGCGGTCGTGGAGGTGGTAAAATAACACGCATACCAACATGCGAAATAAATTTTAAACGAGTTGTGAATTTACGGGACGGCAACAAAATAAGATTTATGTTTGCGAACTTGTATCGGTAACGGAAGGCACCTGTTTTATCGCCATTAATCCCATGGACCTTATGTAGCCAAATGTCATTTTATGTTATTTATATACCTTTAGGTCCATAGTTTTCGACTCGGCAAATTACCCCATTATGTCATTACACTTCTAGTAAAAGCATCTCTATTCATAAGTAAGAGATAAAAATAATTAAAACTCTTGTATTATCATCATTTTTTTTACTTTATTAACATTAAGTTTATATTATTATAGTAAAATGTGTAAAATGTACTATGAAGATTTTTATATTTCGCGATTCTGCAAGCTACTATGTAAGATGCTAGCAAAGTTATCTGCCATTTATGCAGTTTTAAAAAAGTCTTTTTTTGTTATTGTTTCTTTTAACTTCTCGGGAAGAAATCACAAGTCGTTTCACCAAATATTCTATTGTGTATGGCTTTCTTACACAATATACATTTACACTTCACCATTAATTTTTGTTGAAATAAAACCAAACTTTAAATAATTATTACTGTTGAAAAATCGATTTATTAATGAAATTACAAAAGACAAAAAGCGAAACATTATTTATCAAAGCCAAAAAATAAAAAAGCTCTGAGTTTAACTTCAGTTTTCTCAAATTTTAAGTCGACTAACTCGATTGAGCCGTCAACGTTTGTTTACCTATACACTTTTCGCAAGATCTTCCACAACATTCCAAATGTCTCGAGAAAGTTCTATGCACCTCATGTCTAGTGCGATCATATGGAGCGATCGAGAAGACGCAGTGCCTTCGCTCGCGTTTTTTTAAATACAAACTATTACAAAAATTAAAAGAAAAATCTAGAAAAGGAAGATGATCGAAGTTTTGACCAGAACCTGCACAAGAGATGATGCCCGATGTTCTCATCTAGCGATACTTAATTGTAAATTAAAAAAAAAAAATATCAGACACAATCACAGAGAGACATTCGAATAATCTATCAAACTGCCTAATAGATTTCTTTTATG
>JAUIMW010000927.1:0-14380 GCA_033557785.1 Enochrus cinctus
TCGTAATTACCCGATATAACGAAGTTAAAATTACGGAGCACACTTTTCATGCGTTCGCATTCGCCGCGCAGGACCGTATCCCGAGGAGAGGTATGTCAGTTTCCAATATTTGAGCATAATGGTCCCACATAGCTGTATTGACATTGTAGGCTTTGTAGTGCCATATGTTGGTTAGTATACAAGATATTGGTCATGGTACTAATAGAGAAACTGGAAAACGAAATGGAAGCAAGGAATTTGCTACCGGAAGAGCAAGCAGGATTCCGTAAGGGAAGAAGCACAACAGACAACATCTATGTGAATTGTGGTGTTTGTAGACGACATAGACCTAGAGAAGCAAAAAATCTACAATAGCAGAGAAAAATTCAAACACTACAGGAATAGTGCGCTGTGTGGAGGATTCTCAAGGTACCTGGTAGGACGAGATTAAGAGATAGACATAATTGCAAGATTCAGGTGTGGAAAAGAGATGACAGTCGATATTCCATGGCTAAAAGAAGAAAAGCAAGAGTGGGTTGTGTAACCAAGATGAGGAAACAGTGGAGCACCTGAGGATTAGAAGACTTTGAGAATAAAAGAAGAAGTATTACACCAAGATGGTTGCGAGAGTTGGTTTGGATGAATAATATAATTATAGAATAAAGAATTGAAAACGAAGTGCCCAATTCGAAGTTGATTATTTCTAATTTGAAGTTGAAAAGATTAAGAATAAGATATGTGCGTTATTTTGAAAAACTAATAGCCAACTATTTGAAGCACCGTATTGAAATGTAACAACCTTCATTTGCCCAAAAGTCCAATCAATCAATAGAAAGAACTTAATATGAACGAGAGGTCGTGTGGTTACCTCGCCAAATTTTTTATTCTTAAGCAAAGCTAGGAAGTTAGCATTTTATCACCTCTCCTGCTGAAGTTATCTTCGGAACATGATTTGAATAAAATTAAACTTAAGCAAAGTTGCGTTAAATGGATGGAACATCACATTTAAGTACCTTCATCAAAAGTTCAGAATGATTTCTTACCGACATCGCAGACAATAGATCCAGGTTCCAGTTGATCGAGAAAATGCTGTACCCTAGGCCATGGGCGACTTCGCGGACTATCAGAAAATTGTTCGTAGACATCGTGGACGTACGCTTGCTCTAGTGCTACACTTCTCGCAACTCTCTCTTCATTAGCTGACATGTTCCAGAGTCACTCCTTCTATCTCCGTCCGCTTCAGGCCGGAAAGTTTTCTATTTTCTTTTTTTCTAATCTGAAACAAAAAGAAATCTGTTAGAACTCGGCAAGTTTATCAAAATCCAATAAGTGAAATGAAAATAATAAATCAATAGTAAAGTTTTAAGGGACGTCAGTCCCTAATGTATCAAAATGATTCTCACGTTAAAGATAAGGCCCCATTGATAAAAAGAGTGCGAAAAAAATGGCAAGACATTTTCTCGGGGATTACCCGAACGAAATAGTAAATCTGATATAAGACTTTGGGTTAACGATGAGCTATATTGATGGTAAAATCGATGACTCGGTTGGTGGTGGAAAATTTTATCGTACACATCCTTCCAGAGAGATATCAATCGAAAGAGGTCGGTCGGTGGGTCGGTTCTTTTCTCCTTACGACTCCTCCTCGTCTATACAAGAACCGAATACGCCGTGCCAAAAAGTCATTACAATTGCAAGCTGGTACACATCATATTTCATAGAACCGACATCCCGTTGCCGAGTTCTCTCCCCCGACCGCCCGTCCATCTATATTTTCAGACGCCCACCTTAAACTTTCCACCCAAACTCGAGCCAAGCTGTTACAATGCACCATATGTGTTCCCTAACATGTACGACAGTAAAACTTTCAGATGACAGCTTTTTAAAGGGAGCTGTTTAATTTTTTGGGTAGAAGAATAGAAATTACATAGTAATTGAGAAAGATCGATTTAGAGTGGAACTCTTCCCCATAGGAAAACGATCTGATAAAATTTTCTCTTCCCAGACCTCATTCAGAGGCATAGAGTAATTTTCTGGGAGCGGAGGACTTCCCTCCCTTTATAGAAGGTTGCAGACACACTTTGGCAATTAGGGCCTCCCCTAGCTCGGTGTTCCTTTGGCACAATTCCCCGTTCGTTCCTTTTCGGGGAGGGGTTTCATCAATCGTTCTCTACAATTGACCTAATGTTTCGTTCATCATCAATAACACCCAGACTGCCTGGAAATTACTCTCAGAAACTTTCTGTTTAAGCAACGACTCTAATAATTAATTATAGCTTATCTGTTTTCAAAACATTCCGGGGAAGACTATCTACTCCAGAACACTCGAGATGGAAAACGAGTTTACTCGATTGGAGAGGGACTGTGTTTCGAAACATGATGTATTGTTTGTGTTTTATAAATGGCGTAGACATGCATTTTTGGTTTTTGGGAGGAGTTAATCTCTTTGCGAACTGCTATGACCCACATAAAAATGACCTATTTTCTTGGCGAAATGTCTGGGAGACATGGAATGTCCTCCAGGCTCTCAACTTTCTATTTACTTAATTTAAGTATTTAAATTTCATGATTACTCTTCGAAGACGAAGTTACGTAATGATAAAGATGAAACTAAGTAGAAAATCGAACAAAATAAATAGAAAGCCGAGTGCCTAGAGGACATTCCATGTCCCCCAAACCCCCTGGTGGTTTTATTTCTTGTTCTTTTAACTCTGATGCAAAACACAGGACCTAAAATTAAAACAGGACCACGAAGGGGTCTGGGGGACATGATATGTCCTCCACGTATTTGATTTTTTACGTACTTGCATGTTTATCGTTACGTAACTTTGTCATCAAAAAATAAAGTAAATAGAAAGTCGAGTGCCTGGAGGGCTTTCCAAGTTCTCCAGACTCCTTTGTGGTCCTTTTTCGTATTGTTTTTAACTCTGGTACAGAAAAACCAAAATTCACTAAAGAGAACCTAAGATTAAATAAATAAATATTAACTTCTATTAAATATAAAATTCTATCAAAAGTTCTTATATTAAAATATAAACTAAATCGGCGAAAATTGAACCTAATTACAACAGAAGGTATGAAGTTAAGTTCCATCTTATAAAAAATATACATATATGTAATTGTGAAACAAAAATAAAATTCTCAATAACAAAAGTAAAACTCCTCAAAGAGGTGTTATTGCAGTAGAACTCCAGTTTAAGATCATCCACTTTAGGGAAAACCGGTTTAAAGACGACCAGCCTAAAATTCTCCACTCTAAGTTTCATAGATTGCGCGTCTACTGGAAATTAACTTCAACTTAAATTCAGTTTAAGAACTGCTCTAGTATAAAAAGCATCCTTGGTTCCCGAATCCGTCGCTAAACTGGAGTTCTATTGTAGTTCTGCATTGAAGTTCCCGGTTTTATGATTGAAAGAATATGCTCTAGATCAGCAGTTTTTATAACTCTTAGAAGTTCTTCGTTTTCGTTATCCCCTTCTCACTTAATTCTTCTAATCCTTCGTGGCTCTCGAAGAATTCCATCACATCTTCAACTTTCACATTGCCTAATCCTACTTTCGCGCAAGCTTTCTAACGTCTTTAACAACATTCTCCACATGCTCTCAACAATTTTTCCAGCACCACAAAATCTGCACTATCACGTAATTTCACACTACGACACTTGCTTCCCAAAAATGTTTCTTCGCTTCCCTCTGTCTTTTTAAGATCTTCAAAAATTGTCTTTGCTTTCTCAGTTATAACAGTCTGAGTCAAATAAATGTTTTTCTGTTTATTTTTTGTATAACTGACTTGTGTTGCAAGCTAAATCTATCAAAAAATGGTTTGTAGACCATGAGATTAGTGTCTTGGCCTGACCTTCTAGCAGTTGCGACTTAAATGTCATCGAAGCTCTGTGGAATGACTTGAAAAAGGTTTCGAAAAACAGCTCTCAAAGAACGACTTCAACAGTCACGGCCAACAATCAAGAAATTTGGAACTATTTTACACCACAACATTGTAAATTCTTATTGGATACAATGAAAAATGATTAATGTTGTTCTAAGACAAAAGATACGTCACTAGATGTTAAGTGTTCAACAAATTTAAAATAAGTATATTTATGATAAGTATTTAAATGTTATAATTCTATCTAGGTACTTTCAAGTTGATCTTTGTGTAACTTCATCCTCGAGGAGTAATGATGAAACTAAAATACATAGACGACTTACATAAAAAGTCGAGTACCTAGAGATGCCCCAGACTCCCGGTGCTCCTTTTTAACTCTATTCCAATGTGAGGACGTTACTATTCTGTATTTCATAGAAGTTAATGTTTGTTTATCAAATCTTATGTTTCCTTTGTTCAGTCTTATGTTTTTTGTTTTGTATTAGAGTTAAGAACACAAAAAAGGAACACTAGGAGGTCTGGAGATATGGAATGCCCTCCAGGCACACGGTTTTTTCTTAAATTTCATGATTACTCCTCGATGACGAATTTACATAACGATAAACATGAAAGTACGTAAAAAACCGAATACTTGGAGCACATTCCATGTCCCCCAGACCCCCTGGTGCTCCTTTTTCGTCTTGTTTTAAAATCTTTTTTTAATATAAGAACATCTGATACAATTTTATATTAAATAGAAATTAAAATTTATTTATTAAATCTTAAATTTTTCTTAGAGATTCTTAGTTTCTCTTTATTGAATCTTAGTTCCTATTTATCGAATCTTAGTTTTTATTTACTGAATCTTAGGTTCTGTGTTTTGTACTAGAGTTTTGTACCAGGTTAAAAACACTACGAAAAAGGACCACCACCTTCTATTTATTTTATTTAAGTAATTAAATTGTATTACTCATTTAAAACGAAGTTATGTAATAATTAACACGAAAGTTAGTAGAAATATGGATACCTGGAGGACATTCCATGACCCCCAGACCTCCTGGTGCTCCCTTCTTGTCTTATTTTTTATTTTATTCCAATATAAGAACGTCTCATACAATTTTATCTTTAATAAAAGTTATTTATTTATTAAATCTTAGGTTCTCTTTAGAGAATCTTTGGTTTTCTGTTTTGTATCAGACAACACGAGATTAATTAAATAAATGTTAGCTTCTATTAAATAAAAAATTATATCAGAAGTTCTTATATTGAAATATAATTTTTTACGTGTTTTCATGTTTATCGTTACGTTACTTTGTCATAGAGGAGTAATCATGAAATTTAAATATTTAAATAAAGTAAATAAAAAGTCTAATAAGATTTAATAAAATTGTATTAGACGATTTTATATTGAAACAGAATTTAAAACAGGACGAAAACGCACCACGAGGGGGTTTGGGGGGGCATGGAATGTCCACCAGGTACTCAACTTTTTTTGTACTTCGTATATGTATTTAAATTTTATCATTGCTGTTGGTAGTACGTAGATAACCGAGTACCTGGAGGACTTTCCATTTCTCCCGGACCCCCTGGTAGCCCTTTTTTGTTTTGTTTTTAAATTTATTCCAATGTGAGGACATTTGTTACTATTTTGTATTTCATAGAAGTATATTTGTTTATTTTTGTTGTTTAATCTTAGGTTCTTTGTTTTGTATCAGAGTTAAGAATAACACAAAAAGGACCACTAGAACGTCTGGGGACATGAAATGTCTTCCAGGCACCATTTTCTATTTACTTTATTTAAGTATTTAAAATTTATGATTACTCCTCGATGTTACGTAACAATAAACATGAAAGCACATAAAAATCGAACACCTGGAGGACATTCCATATACCCTAGGCCCTCTCGTGCTGCTTTTTCGTCTTGTTTTAAATCATATTTCAATATCGTCTAATACAATTTTGTATTTAATAGAAGTTTTTTAAATCTTAATTTCTATTTATTGAATCTTAGGTTTAAAGTTAAAAACAATACGAAAAATGACCACCAGGGGGTCTGGGGGACATGGAATGTCCTCCAGGTACTCGATTTGTATATACTTCGTGTAAGTATTTAAATTTTAATCATTACTCTTCGAAAGTGAAAATACGTAGTGATAAACTTGGAAGTACGTAGATAATCAAGTGCCTGGAGGACGTTTCATGTCCCCCAGACCCCCTGGTGGTCCTTTTCTGTTTTGTTTTTAGCTCTATTCCAATGTGAGGACGTCTGTTACTATTTTGTGTTTCATAGAAGTTAATGTTTGTCAATTAAATCTTATGTTCCCTTTGTTGAGTTTTAGGTTCTCCGTTTTATATCAGAGTTAAGAACAACACAAAAAAGGACCACCGATACAAAACAGAGATCATAAGACTGAACAAAAGAAACATAAGATATGATAAATAAACATTAACTTCTATGAAATGCAAATTAGTAACAGACTTCCTCACATTGGAATAGAGTTAACAACACAAAAAAGGACTACCAGTGTGTCTGGTCTAAAGTTTATCACAGTGTAACTTCGTCTTCGAGGAGTAATGATGAAATTTACACACATATACGAAGCATATTATAAGTCGAGTACCTGAAGGACACTTCTATTAAATACAAAATTCTATTAGACGTTCTTGTAATGGAAAATAATTTAAAACAAGACGAAAAAGCAGTACAAGGTAGCCTGGCACATGGAATGTCCATTAGGTATTCAGTTTTTTGCATACTTTCATTTTTATCGTTACGTAAGTTCGTCATCGAAGAGTAATTATGAAATTTAAACACTTAAAGTAAATTGAAAGTCGAGTGCTTGGAGGTCCTTTTTCGTGTTGTTTTTAAAAAGAACCTAAAATTCACTTAAGAAAACCTAAGATTTAATAAATATATTTTAACGTCTATTAAATATAAATTTTATCAGACGTTCTTACATTGGAATAGAATTAAAAACAAAACGAAATAGGAGCATCAAGGGGGCTCTAGACATGGAATGTCCTCAGGGTATTCGGTTTTCTATGTAATTTGATGTTTATCATTACGTAACTTCGTTTTTTCGAAGTTACGTAATGATAAAGATGAAACAACATTGAAAATCTAACAAAGTAAATAGAAAGCCGAGTGGTGGTCCCATTTCGTGTTATTTTTAACTCTGATACAAAACACAGAAGCTAAGATTCTCTAAAGAGAACCAAATGTTCAATAAAGAGAACTTAGTAAATAAAATAAGTGCCTAAAGGATATGGAATGTCTTTCAGGTATTCATTTTTTACGTACTTTCATGTTTATCGTCACGTAACTTCGTCATCGAGAAGTAATCATGAAATTTTAATACTTAAATAAAATAAATATTCATTCCATGTCTTGGTGGTCCTTTTTGGTATTATTTTTAACTCTGATAA
Source organism: Enochrus cinctus (assembly GCA_033557785.1). Classification (NCBI taxonomy): domain Eukaryota; kingdom Metazoa; phylum Arthropoda; class Insecta; order Coleoptera; family Hydrophilidae; genus Enochrus; species Enochrus cinctus. Next base: position 7,270 of record JAUIMW010000927.1, read on the forward strand.
AAACACAGAAACTAACATTCAATATAGAGAAGCTAAAGTTCACTAAAAAGAACCTAAGATTTAATAAAGAAATGTTAACTTCTATTTAATATAAAATTGTATCAGACATTCTTATATTGGATTAGAAATAATACGAAAAAGGAGCACCATTTCTATTAAATATATAATTTGACAGACATTCTTATATTGGAATAGAACTAAAAATGAAACGAAAAATCCAATAAAGAGAACCCAAGACTTAGAAATAAATGTTAACTTCTATTTAATATAAAATTGTATCAGACGTTCTTATATTGAATTAGAATTAAAAACAAGACAAAAAGGAGCACCAAGGGGTCTAGGGGACATGGAATGTCCTCCAGGTATTCGGTTTTCTATATACTTTCAAGTTTATCATTACGTAACATCGTCTTCGACGAGTAATCTTGAAATAGAAAGTCGAACCTAAGACTCAACAAATGCAACTTAAGATTTAATAAAGAAAATCTAAGATTTAATAAACGAACATTAACTTCTATGAAATACAAACTTGTAACAGACGTCCTCACATTGGAATAGAGTTAAAAACAACACTAAGGACCACCAGGGGGTGTGGAGGAAGATAGGTATAGGACATTGTACATGAATTGTGTCTAGAATTTTCTAAAGAACCTAAAAAATAAATAATATATAGGGCGTTACATTTAAAATAAGAAAGTTGGTATTGGCCATTGTCACATGACACACCCTATATTCCATACTGTATATGAAGTACATAAAAAATCAAGTACCTAGAGGACTTTCCATGTCCCACAGATCCTCTGGTGGTCCTCTATTGTATAATTTTTAACACTGATAAAACTCAGAACCTAAGCCTCAATAAATATAAATTAAGATTCAATAAATAGAAACTAAAGTTCAATAAAAAAACCTAAGAATTAATAAATTTTAACTTCTTTAAATGTAAATTTTATAAGACGTTCTTATATTGGAATAGATTTTTAAATAGCTATTCGGTTTTTTGCATACTTACCTAACTTCCTCTTCGAGGAGTAACCATGAAATTTAAATTCAAAAGTAAAGTAAACCGAAAGTGCAGTGCCTGGAGCACATTCCATGTCTCCCAGACCCCCTAGTGGTCCTTTTTTATATTATTTTTAGCTCTGTTACAAAACTTTAACCTAAGATTCAATAAATATGAATTAAGATTCAATAAAGAGAAACTAAAAATCACTGAGAAGGAGAACCTAAGATTTAATAAATAAATACTAACTTCTATAATCTGTTTTGTATCAGAGTAAAAAAAAACAACAAGAAAAATGACCACTCGACTCTCTATTTACTTTATTTATGTAATTAAATCTCATGATTGCTTCTAGAAGGCGAAGTTACATAATGAATATTCGTAGAAAATGAATACCTAGAGAACATTCCATGTCACCCAGACCTCCTGGTGCACCTTTTTCCTCTTATTTTTAATTCTATTTCAATATACACAAAAACATAAAAAGGACTACCAGGAGGAATGGGTGCCATTATATTTTTCGGTGATAAAGTTACGTAACGATAAACATAGAAGTACGTAAAAAACCAAATACGTGGAGGACCTTCTATGTTCAATAAAAACCCCTGTTCCTTTCTTAGAGCACATGATATAATTTTATATTTAATAGAAGTTGATATTTATTTATTAAATCTTAGGTTTTCTTTGTTAAATCTTAAGTTCTCTTTAGAGAATCCTTGGTTTTCTGTTTTGTATCAGAGTTAAGAACAACACAAAAAAGGACCCCCAGGGGGTCTGGGGGACATGGAATGTCCTCCAGGTACTCGACTTTTTATGTACTTCGCACATGTATTTAAATTTCATCATTACTCCTCTAGGTCGAAGTTACATAGTGATAAACTTGAAAGTACGTAGATAACAGAGTACCTGGAGGACATTCCATGTCCCCCAGACCCCCTGGTGTTTCTTTTTTTGTGTTGTTTTTAACTCTATTCCAATGTAAAAACGTTTGTTACTATTTTGTATTTCATAGAAGTTTATGTTTGTTTATCAAAAAAAAAAAAAAAATGTTTTCTATGTTCAGTCTTAGGTTCTCATATCAGAGTTACAAAGGACCATCAAAGAGTATAGGGAACATGGAATGTCGTCCAGGTACTCGAGTTTTTCGTGTACGTACTTAAATTTTATCATTACTCTTCGAACGTGAAAATACGTAGTGATAAACTTGGAAGTACGTAGATAATCAAGTACCTGGAGGACATTCCATGCCCTCCAGACCCCCTGGTGCTCCAGGTATTCGGTTTTTTTATGTACTTTCATGTTTATCGTTACGTGGGATCGTCTTCAAGGAGTAATCTTGAAAGTTTGTATTTTATAGAAGTTAATATTTGTTTATTAAATCTTAGATTTTCTTCATTAAATCATGAGTTGCCTTTGTTGAGTCTTAGGTTCGACTTCCTATTTACTTCATTTCAGTAATTAAATTTCAAGATTACTCCTTGTAGACGATGTCACGTAATGATAAACATGAAAGTACATAAAAAACCGAATACCTAGAGGACCAGGGGGTCTGAGGGACATCGAATGTCGTCCAGGCACTTGATTATCTATGTACTTCCAAGTTTATCACTACGTATTTACACGTTCAAAGAGTAATGATAAAATTTAAATACTTACACGAAAAAGTCGAGTACGATATTCCATGTCCCCCAGATCCTCTGGTGGTCCTTTTTCGTATTGTATTTAACTCTGATACACAACAGAGAACCTAAGACCTATCAAAAGGAACATGAAATTAAATAAACAAACATTAACTTCTATGAAATACAAAATAGTAACAGACGTCCTCACATTGTACTAGAGTTAAGGACAACACAAAAAAAGGAGCACCAGGGGGTCAGGTACTCGGTTATCTACGTACTTTCAAGTTTATCACTATGTAACTTCGTCCTCAAGGAGTAATGATGAAATTTAAATACATATACGAAGTAAATAGAAAGTCGAGTACCTGGAGGACATTCCATGTCCCTCACACTCCCTGATACAAAACAGCGAACCTAAGACTCAACGAAAGGAACATGAGATTTAATAAACAAACATTAACTTCTATGAAATACAAATTAGTAACAGACGTCTTTACATTGGAATAGAGTTAAAAACAACACTAAGGACCACCAAAGGATCTGGGGAATATGGAATGTACCTAAGACGAAAAAATGCACCAGGGAGTCTGAGGGCATGGAATGCCTTCCAGATATTTTTACATACTTTTATATTTAACGTTACGTAACTTCATCTACGAAGAGTAACTATGAAATTTAAATGCTTAAATAAAGTAAATAGCAAGTCGCATGTCACAATTTTATATTAAATAGAAGTTAAAATTTATTTATTAAATCTTAAATTTTCCTTAGTGATTCTTAGTTTCTCTTTATTGAATCTTAGGTTCTGTGTTTTGCATCAGAGTTAATAATAATACGAAAAAGGATCACCAAGGGGTCTGGAAAACATGGAATGTCTTCCAGTCACTCCAATTTCTGTTTACTTTATTTTTACATTTAAATTTCATAGTTCAGGGGGTCTGCAGGACATAGAATGTTCTCCCGGTATTCGGGTTTTTTAACGTACTTTCATGTTTATTGTTACATATCGAAGAGTAATAATGAAATTTAAATACTTAAATTAAGTAAGTAGAAAGTCCTGTGCCTGGAGGACATTCTATGTTCCTCAGACTCCCTGGTGGTCATTTTTCGTGTTATTTTCAAATAAAATTTGAAACAAGACGAACATAAGCACAAAGGGGTCTTGAGGACATAGAATGTCCTCCAGGTATTTGGTTTGAGGAGTAATCATGAAATTTGAACACTTAAATAAAGCAAATAGAAAATCGTATGCCTGGAGAACATTACATGTCTCCCATACCTCCCGGTGGTTCTGTATCGTGTTGTTTTTAACTCTTATACAAAACACAGAACTTAAGATTCAATAAAGAGATCCTAAGATTTAATAAACAAATTTTAACTTCTATTTGATACAAAATTGTTCCTATATTGGACTAGAATTAAAAACAAGACGAAAAAGGAGCCCCAGGGATTCTGGGGGACATGGAATTATTGTATTAGAAGTTCTTATATTGGATTAAAATTAAAAATAAGATGAAACAGGAGCACCAGGGGGGCTGGGGACATGGAATGTCCTCCTGCTATTCGGTTTTCTTCGTACTTTCATGTTTATCATTATGTGATATCGCCTTCGAGGAGTAATCTTGAAATTTAATTACTGAAATGAAGTAAATAGAAAATCGAATCTAAGACTCAACAAAGATAACTTAAGATTTAATAAAAAAAATCTAAGATTTAATAAACAAACATTAACTTCCATGAAATACAAAATAGTAACACACATCTTCACATTGGAATAGAGTTAAAAAAAATGCAAGAAAGAACCACCAGGGGGTCTGGGGGACATGGAATATCCTCCAGGTCCTCGATTATCTACGTACTTTGAAGTTTGTCACCGTGTAACTTCTTCCACGAGAATTAATAATGAAATTTAAATAAATATAGGAAGTACATAAAAAGCCGAGTACCTGGAGAACATTCTATGTCCCCCAGACCCGCTGGTGGTCCTTTTTCGTATTGTTCTTAACTTTGATACAAAACAGAGAGCCTAAGATTCAATAAGGAGAACCAAAGATTTAATGAATAAATTTTATTTTCTATAAATATAAAATTGTATCAGACGTTCTTATATTGGAATAGTTAAAAACAACACAAAAAGGATCACCAGGGGGTCTGGCGGACATGGAATGTCCTCCAGGTACTCGGTTACTTACGTACTTTCAAGTTTATCACCGTGTAACTTCATCATCGAGGAGTAATTATGAATTTTAAATATTTAAACAAAGTAAATAGAAAGTCGTGTACCTGGAGGACATTGCACACACAGAACCTTAGATTCGATAAAAAGAAATTAAGATTCAATATATAATTGTTGACGAAAAACAAGCACGTTCCATGTCCCCCATGACCCCCTGGTGGGCCTTTTTCCTTGTTATTTTTAACTATGATACAAAACACAAAACCTAAGATTCAATAAATAGAAACTAAAATTAAAAAAAAGAAGCTAAGATTCAATAAAGAGAACCCAAGATCCAATAAAGAGATTTAATAAATGTTAACTTCTATTGAATACAAGATTGTATAAAACGTTCTTATATTGGAATAGAATTTAACACAACACAAAACGGAACCACCAGGGGGTTTGGAGGACATGGAATGTCCTTAAGATATTAGGTTTTCTACATACTTTCATGTAAACCATTACGTGACTTCGTCTCAGAGGAGGAATCATGAAATTTATATACTTTAATAAAGTAAATAGAAAGTCAAAACCTAAAGTTCTCTAAAAAGAACCTAAAATTCAATAAAGACTAAGATTTCATAAATAATTGTTAACGTCTATTAAATATAATAATATATGATTATATTGGAATAGAATTAAAAATAAGACAAGGTACACCAGGAGGCTTGGGAGACATGGAATGTCTTCTTTATATTACTTTGTCATCGAGGAGTTACCATGAATTTTAAATTCTTAAATAAAGTAAATAGAAAGTCGAGTGCCTGGAGGACATTCCATGTCCCCCAAACACTCTGGTGGCTCTTATTGGTATTATTTTTAACTCTATTAAAACAACTATTATTTATTTCCAAATAAAATTCCTACAGAAACAAGTCAAATACAATACATATACGAAGTACATAAAAAGTCGAGTAGAATATATTTTAAAATAACACGAGAAAGGGACATGGAAGGTCCTCAAGGTATTAGATTTCTCAGTTATTTTTACATTGGAATAGACTTGAAAATATAGCAAAAAAGCAGCAACAAGGAGTCCGGGGGACTTGAAATGTCCTCCGACTATTCGGTTTTTTGCGTACTTTCATTGTTATCGTTACGTTACACCTGAAAGACGTAGAATGTTTTCCAGGTAATCAGTTTTTTATGTACTTTCATGTTTATTGTCACGTAACTTCGTCATCGAGAAGTAATCATCAAAGTTTAATACTCCATGTCCCCCAGACCTCCTAACGGTCTTTTTTGGTATTATTTTTAAATCTGATAAAAAAACACAGAACCTAAGATTCACTAAAATTTAATATTAAATAATTAAATAATAAATAAATATTAACTTCTATTAAATGCAAAATTGTATTAGGCGTTCTTATGTTAAAATAGAAAAAGCAGTACGAGGAGCTTAAGGAACATGGAATGTCCTACAGGTATTCGGTTTTCTACGTTCTTTCATGTTTATCATGTGACATCATCTTCGAGGAATAATCTTGAAATAGAAAGTCGAACCTAAGACTCAACAAAGACAACATAAGATATGTTTCTTTTTAATTCCTCAAACAAGGACCAAATAGTGACGGAGGCGGGGAGCCTGCCGGGGGCTCTGCGGAATTTCGGCCCACTAACCCCCCTAACTCGCCAACCTTCCAAACATTCACCAACATTAGAAAAGTACGAACACACATCCATACTCTTCACCAAGATTCGAACCCAAGACCTTTCGCACCACAGTCGGAATCTCTACCCACTGAGCTACGGAGACCGATGACAAAAAAGGTCTACCAGGGGGTCTGGGGAACATGGAATGTCCTCCAGGTACTCGACTTTTTATGTTCTTCGTATATGTATTTAAATATCATCATTACTCCTCGATGACGAAGTTATATAGTGATAAACTTGGAAGTGCGTAGATAACCAAATACCTGGAGGACATTCCATGTTCCCTAGACCCCCTGGTGGTCCTTTTTTGTGTTGCTTGTAACTCTAGTCCAATGTGAGGACGTCTGTTACTATTTGTGTTTCATAGAAGTTAATATTTAATATTTCATATTCCTTTTGTTGAGTCTTAGTTTCCCTGTATTGTATCATAGTTAAGAACAACACGAAAGGGACATGGAATGTCCTCCAGGTTCTCGACATCTTATGTACTTCGTATAAGTATTTAAATTTCATCATTACTCCTCGAGGAAGAAATTACGTAGCGATAAACGAACATTCCATGTCCCCCAGACGTTTAGTACTATTTTGTATTTCAGAGAAGTTAATATTTGTTTA
>JAUIMW010000928.1:0-14375 GCA_033557785.1 Enochrus cinctus
TTTTGCAGTGCATGGTTTCTGTATCCTGCGTGTATCAACAGAACGGTTGTAGTCCTATGAAGTCTATTTGTGAGCCTCTTCGTTTCTTTTTGTACTCATGTGAGCCGGCACAAAAAACTGTAGCATTTTTATCAACTGGTGCCGATAGCGAGCATTATGGGCCTTTTACTCCAGTGCCGATGCTTTGACAGTTTTCGATTCAACTGTTTGGCTAGCCAGTCCTGTTTGTTCTCAATTGCTACTTTGAACTTGTGTTCAAAGTTGAATTTTATCGGCATGGTGTTCGATATTGTCGAATGTATGGCTTCTATATATGGGGTTTTGAGGATAGTTTGGAGTCGCTTGTGGTTTTCTGCTTTATATTTATTATCCTCCTGCATGCAAACGGCCTTTTTGATTGCCTTCATTTTAAATTGTAGATGCAGAGATGGCAATTCGAGTAATAGCTCCATCGATTCAGTTGGAGAGGTTCTCATGTACCTCTGTGATTCCTTATGCATATAAGCCTTTGGATTTTTTATAGCATGTTCTGTGCTTTACCTTGCAACACTTTTGTCCACCACACTACATATTATCCTGGGCTGTAGTCCCCATCTTTTCTCAAATGCGTTTCTGCATGTTTAGATTATCCAACTGACTGTTTCAAGTGAGTTTACTGTCTAGCTTCACTCTGTGGTATTTCACCTCTGTCGAAAGTTTTGTTGAAGTTCCATTTATTATGTTTACCTCTTATTACAATAGTGAGGTCATTTGCATAGCCGTAAACTTCAAATCCCTCGGTTGAAAACTCATCTAGAAAGTCATCCACGACAATTGACCACAAGAGTAGAGATAGTATTCCTCCTTGTGGACAGCTCCTTCATGTCTTTGCCGTAACCCCTACCTCCCTAAATTTGCTTTAATTATGATTGCGATTGTTTAGCACGGCTTGTATACAGTTTACAATCACCAAGTCTATGCTTTTTCTTTGGATGCGGATAATGGCCTCGTGTGAAGTGTTATCAAATGCCCCCCTCTACATCAAAAATTCACGTAGTGCTGTTCCTCCGAATTCTATCACCTTTTCAATATATCTTGTTAGATTTACCTTTTTGGTAGGCGTACTGCTTCTTATGTAGCTGGACCACGTCGATCCAGTTCTAATTTGGTAGTCCACTATTTTTTCTGTTTTGATGGTGAATGATGATAGACTGATTGTCCTATATGATTTTGATTTTTCTTGAGGTCTCGGACCCACTTTGGATATGAAGACTACCCTTGAGGTCCTCCATATCTTTGATATGTAGCTTAATCAGAAGCTGCTTTTGAAGATCCTATTAGAATTGGCAATAGAGCGGGTAATATTTTAACTGTTCCTGCATATTTATAGGACTTAAAGGTGGATATTACCCATTTGATCTTTTCAGGAATGGGGTAACTTTGCTCGTATACGTTTTGTATGTTGGAACTTTGTCTGGTATTGTCTCCACTTTGTACGACTCCCAATGTTTCATCAATATTTCTTTATATTAACAAGAATAATTTAGTACAATTTTTTGTTGTGGTATTGCAAGTATTGATGAAAATATATTCAGTAGAACTCCCATTATCGACACTCCAATTATAGACAGTACAACCTTAAAGCTTACTTTGATAGATAATTTTACATTATAGAAAAAATGTTATTACGTCATTATTACTGATGTAATAATAAACAAAAGTGTCAATAATTGGAGTTCTACTGTAGTCAGTTTATCACGTGTCAGTGAGGTTATGTACCCGATAGGAGTTGTATGGAAAGAGATGGGGAATAAATGTTTTAAGCAAAGATGGGAAAGTATTTGACGTAACAGGGCCTTCTTCCTTTTCAAATAGGATAGATTTAAAATTTTTTTTTAGGTGGTAAACGATTTCCTACTCCAAAATTTTATGTTATTTAGTTTATGATGTGGATAATTCCCTATTATTTTCTAATATTTATTTATTAAATTGCAGATTTTGTTTTAAAAAATTATCTTATTTATTTATAGCTTTTTTAGAATTTAAAGCTATAAATTTTTTTGTTGTACCTGAATTTCATTTATTGCTAAGATTGAGAATCATAAATGTTTAAGAGTGTGGTCTGTCATCTGATTTAATAAATGCACCTTAATCCAGAGGTACCCAAGCTGCAATTCCTAAGGCATCTTTGTAACTTTTATATTTTGTACAAAGCACCTACTTTCAAACTAATTTAACCATTCATGAAATTTTGCTTGTGAACAATTGATATTACATAGAAATGATAAATTAGTGTTTAAGCTTTAGCACGCCGCATAAAGAATCCATTAAATTGATGAATAATAACTTCTATTATAAATACCAATAAGAATTTAGTGTATTATCGTAGCCATTACATTTGCAGTTTACACAACACAAAATTAAACTCAACACTAACATATTAAATTACTTTTATTTACTCGATATAAAATGTAAATCAAAAACAAAAATAAATAATAAGAGAAAAAGTGCTAATTTTCGAGATATGAAACAAAATCTGTGAGTTTATGTAATTGATCTTCACTAGAAATATGCGCACTTTGTTCAGGTTGCACTCTAACAGGATGAACTATTCGAGTATCGGCTTCTATGGTCCATCCACGTTCAACACAAGCTGCAGCTGTCACGTCAGGAGATAATCCAGTCATACCGGCCAGAGTATCCAACGTAATTGATGAATATGCCTTGGATATTAAATCCACAGCTCTGGCTCGCACGTTATCTTGCACAAGTTTCATAATATCGCATACTGTTGGTGACCATGTCACTGAGTTTAAAGCTTTGTATGTAGCGGGTAAATCTTTTTTCCACAGATGTTGGCCTACTGACCAAATGTGACCTATCTCTGGAGTAGATGATTTTATGTTGTTTGGGATACGCTTCCAAAGGTATTTTGCATTGCACAAGTCATTTTGTGCTAAGTATAAGGCCAATAGTTTTTCGTATACCTGTGGAGAGGCGATCCCATTTGGTGATTCCAATTCTTGTTTTTCTAGGTCTTCTATTATTTTTTCGATTTCGTTTACAATCATTTTTAAATTAATACTATTTTACCGGTAAATTCTGCTACAAAACTTTTATATTTTTGACAGGTGACATTCACAAAATAAAATGACGTGGGACTATCAATTTCTCTATGTTGGTAGTTTTGAAATTACCAGCTAGATGTCATTGAAAGAAGTGTTCATAGAATTACCATATTTTCTTAATATAATTTTAATATTTTAATTTAACAATATACTCCGTCCATTACCTTTAGAGTTCTGACGTTATTTCTAAAATATGAATTTAATCGACACGACGGAGTCAAATCAGTACCACATTTTCTTAATATAATTGTATTATTCTAATTTAACATGCATAATATAATACTGTATAAAAATTAATTTGGATCTGAAAACTTACTTCTTTAAATTTTGCCGATATTTTATATGTTGATGTGTTTCGTAAACAGTTGGGCACTTTCTACTTATTGCGAGTTCAATAAGTTACTAGATATTGAGCCTATGACACGACTTGACTAGATCACACCATCGGTCTACATAACCTCAAATATAGTAACTTCACGTGTTGTTCAACTGCAAAGACTTGATCGTTTTTTGAAATCCAATCTTATTTTTTCACTGGAACAACCATTCAAAATGTCGTTTTTTATTAAAGGAAAGGATGCCAATCGCAATAATAAGTTCGCAAGCAAGTACAAACAGAATAATAGGAAAAGAAAACTAGAAAAACCAAAGTTAAAACCTAAAGACGACGAAGATGATGAAGAGTTAAGCAGTGATAGTGAAGAAGAATTGAGAAAAGATGATGAACTACCACCTGAGTCGTCGGAGGACGAACATGAAACAGCGCAGGAGAAAAAGCTGCGCTTGGCGAAGATTTATCTAGAAGAAATAGAAAAGGAGGAACGGGAAAGACTCCAAGATAAAGAAGGTCTTAATCAACATGAGGATGTTATTGCCAAGAGGTTGAAGGAAGATTATTTAAGACAAACTGGTAAGTTTTCATAATTTATATACAATTTTGTTATTGCTTTTCCTCGGATATAAGATGATGTCTAATTTAAGGGTTAAGCATCAAGTATACTTTATAGATATATCAATGGTAAATGGGCTAATAATTTGAGTTGAATCAGAATGTATACAGTACCTACTGATATATTAATTATATCATTAGATAGCAGCACTTTACTGCAGCTCATGTAAAAAGTATAATAGTAAGAAGTTTATGAATATAGAAATCTACGATAACTGAGTCCACAAATAATTTAAGTGTATCACTGTGATGTTACAATCTAATGATTCAGATGTTTTCAATACCATATTTTACAGACTATAAGACACACTTTTTCTTTGAAAAATTGTCTCCAAAATTCAGGTGGATCAGGTCTTAAAAATGGCCATATATTCGATGGCATGGGGCCTTATCTCTATCTGGCAACATTGGATTCAACTGATAGAACAACAAAAAATGAGCAAATATAAATTATTGTCCAAAAACAAATAACAAGCCACTGGAGATTGCAGAAACTTTTAATACATGTTTTACAGACACTTGGCTTAACTTTGCAAATAAAATAAAAATCTACAAGGGGAGGGATAGTTATATACTGATAAATGGTTGATTATTGTTCCTCTCGTCTGATGTTGAATTAAAATAAACCAACTAAAAACTCTGGTCCGGATGAAGAGTCGACAATTTTCATTAAACCTTCAGAACACATTATAAATCGGCATTTGCAAAAATACATTACAATTAGTATTTACTGTCATTGAAATCTGAAAATAATGGTATATTATCTTCTCAACCATTTAGACAGGAAAAAATACTGAAAAAAATTAATGAATAATTAGTATTTTCACGTTTCATGTAACATGATAGGTTACTAAATAAACAAAATAATATGGTTATCAGAGGTTTCGTAAAAGTAATAATAGGCAATACTTTCCCTTAACAACAAAAGAAAATTATCCCACATAATTATTCTCTACAAAGTTTATAACAACATCTAAAACTCTCAATTTCTCCTTACAAGCTTAGGTATTCGGATATTCCCGCGTAACATCCGCAGACAGAATTTATTTTTGCATATATCAACCGCATGTAATGTAAAAATCTAACTAAATTTAAGATACTTCTGCACTTTTATAGTTTAAAATACTAATTGCTTTTATATTCCCACAAAATAGTCTATATTAATTTTTGCAAAAATTTTGAACTGCATAAATAACCTCTTATATTAAAAGCTATCTAGCTTTTCTGCTTGCTGTCACGGGTTTTACTGTATGAATCTCTTGCTTTAGCCTTCTTAATTAAACAAAGCTCTCAGCTCGCTACCTTAAGATCCGTTCTGCGAAAGCTTCTTACATTTAAAGTGTCAAACCTCATTTAGACTTCTTAAATGTAAGGGGTTGAAGTTCGCTTTATATTATAATTTCATTTTTTAATTTAGGTAAACTGCGATCAACCGTTGCTGACCAATATTTGGGATACGATGAAGAAAACTTAGGAATTTTAAAATGCAGAGATCATAAAAATTGCATAACAACCTTGTGTATATCAAATGATAACAAGTTTATATTTTCTGGAAGCAAATGTGGGACTATTGTAAAATGGTGTCTATCTTCAAAGAGAAAGTTAGGAAGTATTCCATTTATAAAAAAACATTCTGTGTCTCTTTCAACAGAAGTAAAAGGACATGGTAACAGAATAATGACCCTGGCTATAAGCACAGACTCTAAATATTTAGCTGTGGGTGATGAATCAAATGATATACAAATATGGAATCCGGAGAGTTTAAGCCATATTCACACACTTTCTGGACATAAAAACGCTGTTCTTGGATTAGCTTTCCGAAGAGATACGCATACTCTGTACTCGTGCAGTAAAGATCGATCTTTAAAAGTATGGTCCTTGGATGAAATGGCTTATGTGGAAACATGTTACGGACATCAGGACGGTATTACATCTATTGATGCTTTAACAAGAGAACGTGTTGTTACATCTGGTGGGCGAGATTCAACTTTAAGGTTTGTATTTTCTTTTTTTTTATTATTTTGACATATCAATAAATATTTTTTGTTTTGTTTTTTTTAGAGTGTGGAAAATTGCAGAGGAATCACAGCTTATATATAATGGAAGTGGAAGTATTGATTGTGTTCGTTTAGTCAACGAAGAAAATTTTATTTCGGGCGGAGATGATGGAGTCCTAAATGTATGGAGTTGCATGAAGAAGAAGCCATTGGTGTCAGTGAAAAATGCACACGATTGTAATCCAGTTAATGGGCAGGCCAACTGGATTACAGCAGTTGCATCTTTACAGAATACGGATTTGATAGCGACTGGTTCTTATAATGGTGCCATTAAAATTTGGAAACTCGGTGAAGGTTTTAGGACAGTCGAACATTTATTTAGTGTTCCTATCGTTGGTATTGTGAATAGTTTAAATTTTTCATCAGATGGGAAATATTTGGTTGCAGGAATAGGAAGAGAACACAGGTTTGGCAGATGGCATGTAATTAAAGAATCGAAAACTTGTATAGTCGTTATACCTTTGAAAAGCAAATAAATTTATGTTGAATTTTTATTATTGAAGTTTATAAATTATTCTGTTTTTAAGACATGCTATTTTTATAAGAATTGTTTTTAATATCTTGTAAAGGTTTTTAATTGTATAACTATTTACAATAAAAAAATATTACATATTTTGTTATTCTTAAGTACAAAGCACTCGAAGAATAGAACACAGTATCTACTACTGTCATTTATTATGCTTCTCTTAATAGTTTACTTTAATCCTTTTAGTGCCGGGCGAAATAGAGGTGCCTATGCGAGAAAAAGCTACGTATTATAGATGAAATACAGAACTAAACATTGACACTAGTTTTTTTGTACTCATTAGAGAATTATAGAAAAAACAAAGGTATATATGTTTATAAATGAAGTAAAAGTTGAGTTCTCTTGTACAAAACGTATTTGCACATACAAACAGCCATCTTTTCACCATAATTTTATATCGGTCAATTATTATAAAGCATATACTTTTTATTTCCAATATATTTTGTAACAAGATAAACAATATTACGTAACAAAAATAATATCACCTGAGTGGCGACCATCGGTGTTTATGTTAGACTTCGGTACCTCCAAGCGAGTTAAGAGTTAAGACGAAAAACTATTTTTTTAATATTTTCTCAAAATGAAATTAGATCATTTATAATGTATTATAAATTTATTTTGAGATTGAGTTCTCCCGCAATGCGAATAGTAAAGCGCTACGAGGCGCGGGCCGATATATCGTCTCTGGCACTTCTCGCCAGTGTAGCAGGAGCCGATATATCGGCTCCCGGCACTCAAAGGGTTAAATAAAAGACAATATTTTTTTTTAGAATATATTTCAAATAATACTCGGTTTGCACAAATAAATTACAAAAATTAATCAAATAGACAATTTTAAGTTTTTCAAATAAAACAAAAACAAAAGGGTTCTAAACCCCTGTAATAATCAGTATAAAACATTACATTATTTCTTTAAATAATAAAAAATATTTCTATATACAAAGGTAAGTCTTCATGATTAGCGAATTGATTGTTTGTACAAAAATCTTGTTAGTATGTTTACTTCATAATGATTTGCTTTTATTTTAATATGCTTAGACGTCAATTGGTATATTTTATAGTAGTAAGTATATAATTCTTTTAATAATTCAGTTTACACATGTTAGAAATAATTTACATTATATAAAAATAGTGAAAAATGATACTGTTAATAAAAATGACTAGTTCTATCAATTTGACTGTTGTCTGGGCCATGCTATCTTAGCATCTATCCTCTTGTAGGCCAGCATCACATGTTTTCCTTCGTTCATGAAGTCCTGGGGACATTCATTATCGGCAAGCATAGTTTCTGAAAATAATATTACATAAACATTATAAATTAAATATTTAATTTCAAGTAATTTTACCTTCCCCATCCACAAGTCTATAAAGAGCAAAGTCTTGAGGATTTGTTATTCTAGCTTTATGGGCAATTATTTTGCAGACTTCCTTTGTTGTCATATGTGGCCTAGCTGGCAAAGTTTTTGTCAATATTGAACCGTGAAGTTCGTCAGGCACAACCACTTTAAGCACAGACTACAAAAGAATTAACAAGTAAAATAAATATATAAAAAATCAATAATTTACAAACCTCTTTCTGCAAATGATTTTTTACATTCTCCTCGTTACTTTCTTTAAAGTTTTTAAGTACATGTACAGCAGAAGACAATGTTGTTAAATAATAACCACCTTCTCCAGACAGTAAAGAAGGGTGCAATAAACCTTAAAATGATTTCAAATTAATACTAATATTATTTATAATTACAATCTTCCTTACCCCACATATACTCAGCTTCAATTTCAGCAGCGACAAAATTAGTTTTTACAAGAACCCATACGAATAATGGCAAGAAATCATCAGCACCTAATGTTATAGATCGACCAGAACCAGTTAATTGATTAGTTTTTACCTACAAATAAAGGTATAATAGTGTTGTGTAACCTTTTTACAAGTAGTTATTTCTTACTGAATTAAAAATCAATGCAATAGCCGACAACAAATGTTCTAGTTTATCTAACGGAGAATCGACCTCTTGCAGACGTGTAATATATTGCGATATGGCTTGTAGAGCACTTTCAGATGGGAGGGTTATCTTTGGCTAAAAATAAAGAAATGTTAAAGATTTCATTTTAAAATTATAATAAAACATTATTGTACAGTTGCATTCACTTAATGTACGTTCAATAATAGGAACATACTTTTAAATCCCGCTGTCCACACAAACATACATATTGTACCAGCATGATGTCACTTTATATTTATACTAATAAATATTTACAACGTAAATTTCGGAAAGAAAGTAAAATACTTGAGGCATTGAAGCTGACAGCTTTGCTCACCTCAGGATTCGCTACAGTGAGTGTATAGTGTATATTATTGATGCACCCACTGTATTCCATAATGCAATCATTTTAGTTTTAAGCATTCATTATTCTACTTACTTTAATAGCTAATTCTGAAATTGGCCGTGTGCCAGCATATTGAATATTATCCGCTAAAAGTCTTATAGCCCCAGTTTTAGTATAATGGTCCAAGAACAACTTTTGCAAATGATTTTTCAGTGGTCGGACTACCAATCGGTGAAGTACTCCTTCGAGAATTGCATCCAAGTTCAGAAATTCTGTTGATTTCAACTTGTTACGTTCTCGTTCCACTTCTTTATTAAATCCTTTTTCTCCATGTTTTACTAAGTAATTTTTAATCCCCGACATGAACTGTCTCATATTTCTCATCACAACTTGTGGACTGCTTTCCCTAGACTCAAGTGTACATGAAATAAAATTATCTATATTTTGAGCAAACGTTGTTGTTTTATCTTTTGCTAGTTCTAAAGCATAGTTGTGAATTCCTGCTCCTGCTTTTGAGCCGCAGTGTTCTCTATTCCTCAATGCTTGAACTCGAGGAGGTGCTAAACAAAATTAAAACAGAATTAATTTAAACTGATTAAGGATTTGTTATCAACTTACAGAGCAAAGGATCCAGACGGTCTTTAAAACTTTTTGATCTATTTATGCAAGCTATTTTTGGAGTTCGATTCTCCGAAAAACTATCATCCATTTCAGTGGATGTAATTCCGTGGCTACCCTCCGTCCAAGGATCTGAAAACTCTGTTAGCTCGCTAATTTCAGAGGGCGGAGCACGAGGCACTCGTCGTTCTTCTACATTGTCGTATGCAGACATTCTACAAACTTCTTCTTCATTTACCAACTCTGAAGATGTTCTAATATCTGGGAACCTAAACATTTTAATTAGCAAAAAATAAAAAAATCAAAAATGATTACTCTATTACCTTTTAGAAATCATTTCTTGTATAGTTGTTGAATTACTGTCGTCAGGATCAGGTGTACTCGGAGTTAAATGCATGATACTTGGAACAGTTGGCCAATCAGACTCATAATCTGCATCACTTGAATCCATATTAATATCACATTCACTTCCTGAAAACAAATAGGCTGTTAAAACATATTTAACAATTAAATAGATGAAGATAAAGAGTAGGGGATTACTCATTTAAAATGAATCATATGCCAAATATGCAATTTAACAAAAGAAAACAATGGTATTTGTTGATTTAAAATTTAAAAATTGATAAGTATAAACTTGCCAACAAATTTCCAACTATTGTCTATTTGCCATGTGTCATTAGTTCTAGCTTGAAGAGAAGGAGGAAGTTTGATCTCGGGTTTCTTTAATACTCTCGGCCTTTGCTTTGGACTTAAGTTGTCTACAGAAGAGGATAAAGTTCCTAAAATATAGGGAGTTAAAATGTTAAGTTGCAAGTGAAAGAAAAATATACTATTACCATTAAAATCTGTAGGTTCCACTCTGTCAATACCAGGATGTAAATTTACTGGATTCGAATGCCTCTGTGACATAGGATTTAAATTTCTAGGGAACATTCTTCTAGGCACTGCTGCATTTTGTGTGAGTTGTGATAATGAGTCAGCTGGTTCAGCGTAGAATGGACTACTCTGTTTAGGGGCATGTCCTAGTGGAGTATCTGCGTTGTCTCCAACAAGCGGAGAACTTGCAGAATTAGGAGTACTGAATCCGTTGTTATTAGTTATTTGATTGAGGATCGGAGTACTGCAATGACTTGTGTGGTGGGAGCCTGTGCCTGCATGGGAATCAGTCGGACTTAACACATTGTTATTGAGGGAAACAATGTTTCCGGTATGTTGCAACAAGTCAGGGGAAGCAAAGTGGTTTCCATTTCCATTCAAGTTTTGAGATTTGTTCATTTGATCACTTGTCCATAAATCTTCATAGTCACTTATTTTATCGCCCACTGAACTCTTGTAGTAGACTGAAGGGGAATCTAGAATGTCGGATTCTTGGTAGTGTTTGGAAACTTTATGTTTGGCTCTGCGACTTTGCCTTGCTGTTTTCGTTACAGAAAGCGGTGACAATGTGTCGGGAGAAATTAAGCTGTTGGGGTCTGAACAGGGAGATAAAATAGAGGATGGTGATGTTACTTGTTCGGAGCTTCTTCTTAAGCTTCCTTTGGATGAGACAGTTGAGTTGCATTGTCCTTCGGGCGACATTCTTTTTGGATCACACATAATTTCGACATGTTGGGTTGGTTGTTCGTTTCTGGGGCTGTTGGCATTGACACTGAATGTAACTGTTGTTGTTACTGTGAAATTATTGGGTGTGCTTGGTTTTGACCATCGAGGAGGTGGGGCAGGGGGAGTTTTTCCTGCGCTTTCACTTCCTAGGGATGTAAGGCTTTTGTTTGTTTCCATTTTTTGTGGCTCGTTTTTAATTGGGTCTATTCTATTAACCAGGTTGAGGGTGTTGGGTCTCAACGGCTTGTTGCAGTCTTTTGTAGTAGGGGTGGAAGGCTCCGCAGCTTTAAAAGTGCTCATCAGAGGATTTAAATTTAAAACTAAGTCAGCATCAGGGCTTGAAGCATTAGATGGAGGAGGACTGTATCTCCAGAATTCTTGTCCTAACAAAGCTAAAGAAGATAGCTGCTGTCTTGTTCTGGCTTCTCTTATGGCTTTTGGAAGCTGAAGCTGCACAGGCAATTCATCACAACATGTAGCATAATGAGCTATTAAGGCATTCATATTATCAAAACGGTTTTCACTGGTTTCTAGTCCTACTCCTTTTCCTTCTGAAGATTGGATAAGGTAATGTTCGATGTAAGGACCTTTGTCGGGAGGTAATCTTACGGAAAGGGCCATCGTATGGGGTTGAGATGATTGGCGAACTACAAAACATCCCTCTTCCTTTCCTTGGAGGAGGTGGAATGCACCTGCTCTTTGGATGCCTGGGAGGAACCATATGTGGTGTGATCTTGCTAGACGTTCTACTAGTGTAATGTCACAGGCTGCTCCGTAGCCTGAAAAGTAATAATTAATTGTGAGAAGACTATTTTTAATGTGGTATCATTCAGTTATAAAATTGTAATTGGTAAAACTGGAAGGAAAATGTATAATTCATTTTCAAAGACCTTAAACCTGATCCCTATTATCAGTAATTGGCAGTTGAAAGTTAAATTACAGTGGTAATTGCATCTAAAATTGTCTCTCTAGCCCCTCTATTGAACTGTAATTACTTGCTGCTTAAATTAAATTCTGGGATAAATTGCTTCTACGTTCAATTAAATTCTTTTTAGTTTAAGATTGTAGGTAAAAGAAAAACCCCAATTAAATTCATTATCGTTTGTTAGTAATTATTAATTTGGAATATCCTTGGCTGATTGCTATTGGATAAATTAAAATTACCTGATTCTCCACTATCTTCACTGCCTGCGTCGGATCCACCAGTAGAAGATATTAAAGATTCTCTTGACGGTGATCTTGAAGGAGCTTCAGGAACAGCAAAAGGTGGCACTCTACTTGGAGGAGGAGATGGCGAAGGTGCTCCAACCCCTGGGCTTTGCCTGTCGCCTATTCCTTGAAGATATGGCTCTAAGAAGGCATCACTTCTGAAAAAAATTAAATTATTTTTAAATTGTTTTTTATTTAAATTATTTTTAAAAATGAATGTATATTAAAGTTAATCCTCAATTACGTTTTTATGAGGATAAGTGTTAAAGAACTATTAGGCCTATTTGGCGTAAAATGACGAAAAGTGATAATAATAATAATACTTTCTCTAAATTGAATTTCCCTGCTTGAAGAATTTAATAAGTTCTTATAGAAAATTGCCTTAATAGGAAGTTATTATTTTTATACATCTCGAAATCCTCAAGTGGATAATTTTAGTTATTACTTCGTGCAAAGCGGCCTCTTCAAAACGAAATTATTCGGAGGTCGTAAAATTAAGCGGATGGATTCTGTTTGGAGGATCCTGTTCCCATCCAGAGACCCATCCTGTCTATATTATTGCGCCGGGAAATCGATTGAGCTAATATTGGGATTAATTTTCTGTGAAACGCCAACCGCGCGGATCCGAATACCTCGCTGTTGCGGTAATGGAAACAGATATACCTCTGATTAACTTTTGCATTTTTAGCAGTATTTGCTTTTTACAAATGTGGGTTAAATAAATTTATTGGCGGCAATAACTGAGAATTTATGTTAAAGCGCCAGCGATAAATTTCTTTTATCCTATAAAAAATGAAATGGAATATTGCTGAGAGTGTTATTTACAGAACACTCTAGAGTTAACTTTATTTAGGTATATTAATGGAAAAATATTGTTGCGGAGTAAATCCGATCAGGGTAAAGTGTACCTGTGGTTTTTCTAATATAAATATATCACTTTGCTATATGTTGTTGTGGGCATTAAAGTTGCATTGATATTTTTGTTCTTTGTTCGAACATATATTTTCTGTATTATCAATTAAGTGAAGTTTTAAAATGCTTTTGATTTCAATGGGGAGACATTGAAATGTTGCTTTAAAGTTTTTGTTCTTATTATGGACTTATAGCTTGTTTAATATCACCAGAATGAATAATAAAATATCATGAGGCGTTCTAAATTCACAACAAATGTATTTTTAGTAATAAAAACTCTGTGTTACGTACAATATGTACAATAAGTCTATTAATCTATTAATGTTCAATAAAAAGATTGTTAATAAAATTCGTAATAAATGCGAATATTCTAAAACCATTTTAAAATCCTCTGAGGCTGACATTAAGAAAACGATATTATAAAAGTATTCATAAACCTTTTCCTTGGAATATTGATATAAATTTACAATTATATGAAGTGAATTATACCTTAAAACGGCATAGATGCCAAGCGTCGTTACAGCTACAAAGCGTCGAATAATACAGAATTTCTAAATCTAACTTAATTCAAATTTCTGTTAGTATGGCCAACCTATTTCTAAATATCCAAAGGCCAGTGCCTAAACCTCTAGGCTATCACGACGACAAGAGGAACAACTTAATAGACTACCTAAAATGACGTCGTTTTTTTACAAAATCAAGCGATAATTGTGATCACAAGCCAGTACTTCCACTTCTGTGACTTCTATATCTACCGAAGACTACCAACTGCAGTTTTCGAACAAAATTTTTCTCTTCTGAGAGTTATTGGGTTGTTCGGAAAGTAATTTCGTTTTTTTTTGGTGAAAATGAAACATGATTTTTTTATACTGTATAAACATTTTATTAAATGATATATTCCCCATTTTGGTCCAATACCTTTTGAACATCTTTCGGGCAGGAGATTGATCCCACGCTCATAAAACTTCTGGTCTTTGCTGGCAAAAAAGGTGGTCCAAGGTGTACTTGACGTCCTGGTTTGAGGTAAAGGTCTTCCCATCCAAAAAATTTTGCAAAGACCGGAACAA
>JAUIMW010000929.1:0-14372 GCA_033557785.1 Enochrus cinctus
ATATAGATATATATTTTTTTTTTTTTTTCGATAATAATTTTGTTCTAACCATTGTTGGGTATCATTTACGTCCACATTTTGGTTGCTGGAATACTGGTCCATGCAGTAATTTCTGTTTCCATTAAATTCATTTTATTTTAATAATATTTATTGGTTTCACATCAATCGCCTCATCTCCTCATTTCTTAATTTTAATTGTCTTTCAAAGCATTGACTACTCCTCACTAGTTTTTATAGAATAATATTTGATATTGGCGGCTAATTTATTCCTAATGATTATTTAAAAATATCAATATGTAAGTGGTTTTTAACTAAACTACACGTTATTGCTATTTCACAATTTGTAATAGTCGCTAACTAAATTTACCGTTATCCTGTTTTTAACTCCCTCCTTGGTTTAAGAATATGATTCCGTAGATTTCCTTTTCTCTTTTGGTTATGCCTTTTCTTTTTTTTTCATAAATATTGCCTCTTTTATTTCCCATTCCCCAAAATATTTTTTCATGTTTCACGGACCCATACATTTTCTCTGTTTACTTTAGAATTGGATCATTAGAATTAT
Organism: Enochrus cinctus; assembly: GCA_033557785.1. NCBI lineage: Eukaryota > Metazoa > Arthropoda > Insecta > Coleoptera > Hydrophilidae > Enochrus > Enochrus cinctus. Next base: position 563 of record JAUIMW010000929.1, read on the forward strand.
AATCAAAAACCTTGGATTTTTAAGCAAATATTATATTTATTTTGCAAAATTTCAATGACACATTCCAAAATGGATTAAGAGCAGTACTTTGTAAAAGATAAAATGATTTGCCCATTTTGCAAACAAAATGTTAAAAAAAAATCAGTTAAATTGGCCATTTTACAAAATAGTCTTCAAATAAAAATAAAGAGCTAATAAAATGTGTGTTAAATTAAAGCTACGCCATACGTGTTAATTGTTCGAATCAACGATAATTCGTTTTACCAACATGCTGTTATTACAAACGAATTTCGTTGCCGAATCTAATATAATATGCTTGCAGCCAATTTTACCCAAAATTACAAATAAATTATATTATGGCTAGAATTATTCTCGTTATATTGGGTTTGCAGCTTTATGGATATTTTTTAAAACGTTAATTGAATCAATAACAGATTTAAATAATCCATTTATAATTATAACTAAAGTTTAATTTTAATTATGTATACATCACAAGATTGCTATACATTTCCAAACTTTAGAGTTTCATTATATCTAGTTAATGTTCCAATCATTCAATTATTTGTGACCACGATTTACTCTTTTAAATTTCGAAAATTTTGTGATTTGATCGAAATAGTATTGTTTAATTTGTTTAGCAGATTTAAGTACGTTTTGGAAATGCTCAATATTTGCTGTTAAAATGTGAACAAATATAATATGAGACTGAAAAGAATGAAAAAAAAAAGTTTTATGTTTTATATCGGTTATTCATGATATTTATATTGTTATAATTAAGGAATGCCATGTAAAATATTGAACATATTATCATATCTTAAAATATTTTAAATGTGAAAATTATAAAATATAGAATTATATGTACTTCACAAAATAATTTAGTTTTGAGATTCAAATAATGCAAATTTATCCCACATCCGTGTACAACGAAGCAAGTTGATAGAGATGACAGTAAAATGACAAGATCAAATGTGCCCGAGGCTGGAGGTTACCCTATTGTATAGCGGTAGCTCTTGCGCGAAATAAAGCGAAGTTATAAATTTTGTCATTTTGTCAAAACTTGTAGGTGGTATAACCTCCGGCACTGTTTTTATTTGCATCTCGTTGTATTAAACGATGAATCAAAATTGCTGCAATAAATAATATACCTGACAAGGCTCTTTCAATTTTTAAGACATCTTCAAAATGTCACTAATTTCTATTTAAATTTATAAGTATAGTTTATGACTTGCCTTACGTCGTCCTCTCTGTTGTACGAGTATAGAAAAGCTATCGAGGTGTTACATTTTGCAGCATTTTCTTGTCTGCATGAAATATTGTTCTTCACAAAAATAAAAATATAAAAGAAATCTTGAAATTTAAAGACATTACTTTAGTAGTGATATATAAACTGTAACTGCTTTCCCATTCATAATATTTGAAAGGTAATTAGGGTAATGGCCGAATTAAATTTAGTTGATAATATACGTGACATAGATACTCAATATAAATCCATTGAATTTCAACTGCAGCGCTCAATAACAATACTAGCCTAAGTTATAAACTAGAGTTGCAGAGGGACACAATCAAGTACTCCCCTGCAGAATAATTAATAATTACCTGTTAATTTGGTAGAGAAGTGATGTATCAGAGCATTAACTCAATTTGCAAACCCATCGTTGTTAATTTAATAAATTATTGAATAGCACTTCTAATCGGCATATATATTGAATACAAACGAGTTTTGGTACGTAACGTCATTTTATGATCAAACCATAACTTCACGGAATTACATTTTGTTTGATTTCCATTAGAGAAATGTCAGATCAGTGCATTTCACACGTTTCGGTAAGCACGTATCTAACGATGTAACATATTTTGAAGGGTGCCATCTCGATATTGGTGTTTTATTGTTTTTCAAACATTAGTTTTATTTTAAGACTAATAATGCTGTATAAATACACACTTTTTTTATTTTTGATATGTGCAATTGTGCTGTAATTCTCGTAAATAAACTGAAGACCGTTGATGGAAAGAAATTTTATATATTCTTTCTACTTTTTTCATTATTCATAACCGCCATGTTTTAAAATTTATAGAATTTTCGTTTTCTTATAGAAAATGTAATTTAAAAGCACAAAACACTTATGAAATGAAATCATAAGGTATTGTTATTTACGATTGAATTTGATTTATCAGGCAAATACGTTATTACTAAAAATGATTCTGTTATTTCTTCACTGCAACAACTACGGGTTAATTAAATTTATTCATGAAACAAAAATAAAAATGTTCTGTAAATTAGAAGAAAAACAAATTCAATCCCAACTTCAGAAATAAAATTTCGCTTATGAATATGCATCCTACAAAAGGCAAATGGTATGCGCATTTCAATAGCACATTCAAAATGTATAATTAAATTGGATTAAAGATTTTAAAGACCCGTTGTACAGCATGCGTCATCAAATTTGCCCAGTAAGCAGCCATGAACAAATATTATCATGACAGAAACATTATAAAAGTAAATAACCAGTGGAAACCACTTCAACTCTACATGCATAGTATTTTGAAGTTTCACTATTATTCTAGAGAACTACGTATGTAATTTTACAAACACAAATTAGAGTAAATGCATATGCTAATAGAGGGAGAAGGTTTTGTGTTTCCCTGCATCAGGAAACTGGTTCGTCTCACATTGACAAAACTGTGTTGGCTCGAAATTTGGTCGTCTGAATAATAATTCTCTGGCAGCATGCAAAACATGTTCGAGTGCACTTAGTTTCGAAGTTCGTGTAGTTTAGTTTTAAATAATTAATATTAATGAAATATGAGAAAAATGATGTCTTTAATAATAAAATAAGATAAAAAATTGTAGGAAGCGTCAAATAATAACACAGTTTTATTCGGAGGCAATTTGAGTCAAATTACGTGATTTCGGGGATTAAAGAATTTATGATTTGATATTTCCGAAATTGAAATCTGAATCAGTAAGTAACGAACATAGACGCGTTTCGTGAAACGAGAATAAATAACGCAGCCAAATATTAATAATTCGATTTGCGAATTATTTAGTAACAAACCGCAATAATTGAATTAGTGCAGTGACAGGACTTCTAAGCGTAATGACACCACAAGCAAGGCCTCCCAGGATTAACCGTCTCTTCGTATCATTCCGTAATCCCATCCGACATTAGCGATGCTACCACAATCTATTAACAGTACAATGAATTATTTACAGAAAGTGACTGGGTTATTTAACTATGCGAATCAACTTTGTTTAGTGAAACAGGATTGCTTTTTCTTTTGCTCGTTAGTAAGACTCAATACAATTATTTTAATTCACATCTGGCACTAATGTAAATTTTTAACAGTTCAAATACTTGGTTAGTACACATTATCAAGTATCAATATTTTGATTTATTTCTTAATCTTTATCAGGGTGTAGCTACAATCAAGTTTTTTTACATAACTGGATTTTATCAGATTATTAAGGTTGCAAAATTTTACAGCGGAGAAACTAAACAGACCTTAAAAAAAGAATTTCAGGTCATAAATCCAGGCACAACATGCTGTAAACAATAACAATCATCATCCAGGCTATGATATGATAGGATCTCTAATAGAGGCCAACGACTTTTTCTAGAAGCTTATAACATTAACATCTTCCTTGGGCGTACCATCAATTAAAAAAAAGACATAGAGAGCATTTGATCTATCTATTGTACAATTACCTTTTCACCCTCGAGAAACATGTTAAGCCACCTTACGACGCGGTTCCTGGTTAGTTTATTTCCGCTTTTTTGCTATTTCCCCACATAAATTTCAACCTGTCAAGTTTGTCTTTTGGTCGCCTTTCTTTTATCCCTTGGTTTTTTCTTCTTTTTAGCTCTCTCTTACCCGTTCTGAGATCTACTCCTCTTGGTTAGTCTTGGTTAGTAATGTCGACCTCATATTTTTTTTTCTTTTTGCACCAAAATTTACACAGGTTTTCTGCCTTTGTAATTTTTTTAATTTTCCCGCCCTATTTTAACAGTTGGCGGCTCCTTGCTTCGGCCGCCATTATCAACACAAACGAGAGTTGTTTTGGAACCATTTTAAGCAACTTGGAAATTTTATAACTTTATTTATGGTTTTGTACGTTTTGTTTTGAATGCGTTTTTCCCCTTCACATACGGTGGTACGTTATGTTTTATAACCTTAAAAATCTGTTAACATCTAGTAATGTAAAAAAACTTCATTGTAGTTACGTCCTGATGAAGATTTGGAAATGAATCGAAATATTGGTGCTAGATTCTGAGTTTTAACTAACTAACAGTCCAAATGTTAAAACTGACAGTTTTTACCCAAAAAAATTAAAAATCACACACGCACACACACACGCCCAAATATATATATATATATATATATATATATATACATGTGCGTGTAACAAAACATTAGTCCCAGTTGTAAATTGAAGTAATTGTATTGACTTAGAGTCTTTCTAACGAGCAAAAGGAAACACAATCGTGTTTCACTAAACGTAGTTGATTCGCATAGTTAAATAATTTTTTTTATATTTTATATAATAATAATTATCTCTTTTATTAAAAACGCGTTTGCTTCTGCAAACTCAGAGCTGCAATCAATAGGCCTCATCTACTCCCCATAACTTGTCAAACTTGGAACTGAGTTTACTGTCGAGGTTTGTTTACACACAACAGAGAACGCGTCCTGTAGATTGTGACCCATCAAAGATTAGCCCGATTCAACGAGTCTAGTACAGATTTCCCAACGGGAGAATTTCACTCACTACACTGGCTCTTTTTCCGTTCCTGCAATTTCTTGTATCCATCTTGAACACTGTGTCCCACCGCAAAGTGGATTACGAGGTCGCGGAAAAAGTTGACATTTGAAAACTTGCTCAGACTTGGATTTCCCGAATTCTGCGCGAAGAAAATATGAAACAGGGATTGTTATCACTGTTGGTCAACGTCCAGCCGTTTGACATCTCATCCTAGATTTATCTGCTAAGATAGCAGAAGGACGCGTTCGTGATCTGAGAACAGAATGCCCTAAGAATATTTCGCTGGCATTCTAACCAAACCACATAAATATTATATTTTCTTAGATAAATTTATCTTATATATTTAAGTTTTCAACTTACTTACAAGAACTTTCCTTAAAAAACGTGTCTTCTGGAAGGCATCTTAACAGATAATCACATTTTCATTCTAATACAATTTGTAAAATCTCATTAAAATATAACGCAAATATCCTTAGATTTACAACTATTGTATGTGATGTTATTTCAAGTTTATTAGTTATTTCTTGGTGTGTATTTATCATGCATTATTTAAATATATAAATAATCCATGTTAACAAGTTTTGTGTGCACAAAAATGTAATTTTTCTTCTTTTGAGGAAATAATTCTAATTTTTCATAGTTTTGTGTACTTTTGATTCATTTTTATTTAGATTTGTTTGTTTTTGCAAGAGAAAGTTAATTTCATTTATACATTAGCGTCCTATCTCATCTGTGCGACATACTAGGTTGTCAAATCATATTTAAATAATAGAGCAAAGTATTTTTGCGTATTTGTTCTTAACACTCCGTTACACGCTAACGCTTTTAGAAAAAACGATCTCTACGGCCGCCATTTTAACTTAAGCTTTTAAGACTCCACCTATTCCTCAACCTACCTGTTATAGGGTGGTAAGCCGGGCATATTTTTTAAGCTGTTTATGTGTTTTTAGCACTCTTGTGTGTGTGTACGGTGCGGTCTCTTAGACCATAGGCGCGTGTAACGGCGGAACTTTTCGTATCGTGAACGGACAGTGCTGTGACTTTGTGTTTTTTTTTGTTTTGTAAATAAGTAGTGAGTTATATTTAGTAATGGCTTTATTGAGGGGTTGTCTAATGCTCCAAATGGCTTAAGAAGCTGAAAATTTATGATATTCAGATGAAATTATTGAAGCTTATTCTGATTCATATGTCGAACAACTTAGTATCATTGACGAAAGCAATTGAGGTATTGTATTTGTATTATTATTAATAAGTATTATTTAAAATCAATGTGTATTTGTTGTTTAGTATTTTAAATTTCAAAAATATTATAAATATACAGTAATTTTATTTAAAAACACGATAATATAAAGTGCGGTCTTTTACACCGCGCGCGTGTAACCGCGCGACTTTTTATAGCGCGTGTAGCGGAGTGTTAAACACCTTCGTGAGTCGTTAATCAAAGATCTATCCCGGCTAGTTTTCTTTTTTGCCATTTATCTACAAAATTTTTAATCATCGTCTTTAAACCATTTACTTTTCTTACCGTGATCATCCTTGTATTACCTTTATAAAATAAATCATAAAAATAGAAAATGCTACTAAGGTACATATGGAGAAGTTTTATTTTACAAGGAATTATTTAAAAAAACTAAAATTCAATAAAAGAAGCCACCAGTGGCGCCTTATAAATATTAACCGTGACGTGTTTATTATAAATAGTAAATAATTTCATTTATTTTATTAATTGTAAATAATTATTAGCGAAATAATTTTAAATATAAATTTTAGTTAAATTAACTCTTTTATCTACCCCACGAACGTAACATAAATCGTATCGTGTAGCTTAGTGTAAAAATGGTTCCACCAAAGAACGAAAAACAAGAGGTCCCGCCTACAGCAGAAAATGCAACAACAGTCATAGACCCTGTCATGGCGATGCAGCAAAGTATAATGGCGGAACAAAAACCGCGCAGAAAGTTTTGGAAGAACAGAAGGAAGTTCTAGATGATAAAATGGAAGAACAGAAAGCTGCTATGGCAAGACAAGAGAAACTTATAAAAAATAAAATTGACGGCCTTCTAGAAGAGAAACTGGAAAAACAGAAGACCGCACAGAAGCTTCTAGAAGACAAAATCGACGGACAACAGAAGGTTCCAGAAGAAACAATGGCAAAACAAGAAAATATTCTAGAAAATAAAATCGGTGTTCTAAAAGGGAGAATAGAAGAACAGGCAATTGGTGACCAGAGGAAACTTCTAGAGCAAACAATTGGCGAGCTGCAACAGTTTCTCGAAGAAAAGCTGGACCAACATGAGCATTATCTGGTGAGGAGAATGGACGGCAACATCGCCGGAATTCATAGAAAGTTTTCGCAGCTTCAAGTTTCTGGTCTGCAGCTACGGGCTACGGTGCACAAAAAGTAAAGGTTTCGAAATTTGATGGCTCTATCAACTGGACCATCTACAAGAAGGTCTTCGAGAAAGTTGCGGAACACAACGGCTGGACCATGCAAGATATATTTACTAACCGAATGTTGGCTCTGCAAGGTGAAGCCATGGGTATTGTGCAAACGCTAAATTCCGCAAGATAAGAACTGGTGCTCAATATGGAGATGAGTATTTACACCCTGTTTACATCACAGAATTCCAGAACCTAAAGAAGAGGAAGAAGGAGACCATTCAAGAGTTCGCGGCAGAAGTTGAGAAGGCAGGTAAACTAGCCCATGGAGATCTGCCTGAAGTTGCCTTGAATAGGATGCTTCTTCAAGTATTTGTGTCAGGCTTAGACGACCCGAACATGGCACTTGCGGTGACGACGGCGGGTAAAAAGAACTATTGGGAAGTTGTTGGAGTTGAACTATGAGGTGACCCAAAAGTCTCTTCCCCACTTCATAAGATAAGGAAGCTAACTGCAGAAAAAGCTGAAGACACCATCCAAGAAATCCGCTCGGCACCAAACATCTGCTTCTTCTACAAGAAGGAAAGGCACATCAGTGCTCGTTGTCCACGAAAGAAGAAGGACCTTGGCAACGAGAAGGATACGAACAAGAAGTTGAGAAGACCATGTCCTGATGATTGTAAGCACTGCCAAAGGTTCGAGGAGAAAGAAGCCTTGCAGCTGGCACAAGTGGAACTGAGGCCGACTGTAGTGGATATGGAGGGTTTTGGCGAAGACCAGAGGAATGATCGAGAGATTGGGCCCATTTATGAATGGAAACTTGATGGGAGGCTACCTGAACGGGCTGAATTATCTGATATTCCCAGGAGTGTGAAGAACTATTTGGCGCAATGGGACTCCTTGGTGGTAGAAGATGGACTTTTGAAGAAGAACCTCGAGAGCCTGGATGGAAGTGACGAGACCAAACAGACCAAAATTGAAAAAGAAAGCAAAGAAGCGCATCGAAAATCTACAAATTTACCAGAACACGCATCAACTATATAACGTATCGCATCGGAGCGAGGCGGGAGTTAGCCTACAGTCGTAGAGAGTTAGTAAGTGATCTCGGAACGCAACAAAAGAAGCCACCAGTGGCACGCCTTATATATATATATTCACCGTGTCGTGTTTATTATAAATAGTAAATAATTTCATTTATTTTATTAATTGTAAATAATTACTAGTGTTAATAGTTTTAAATATAAATTTTTGTTAAATAACTGTTGTACGTTTATGGACTGGCATATTCCGTACTTTTAAATTTATTATCTACTGTCATATTTTCTTGTAAGTGTATATATATATATATATATATATATATATATATATATATATATATAACGAATATACAAGGCTAAACGACGTATTTAATTAAAGTTTATTGCTTAAATTTAATAGAAGTTAACGTTCATAATAAAAGAGAAAATTAGTGGTTTGTTTGTGTTTTAAAACAAGGACAAATACTACAAAGGTTTCTAAAATTTCTAATATAGAATCAAGGATTTTAATATAGGCGCTTCATAGCGCTGTGAGTGTGCCTCTATTCGTTTAACATTTTACAGAGCAATTAAATATGTAACACCCCCTTACCTGTATATTGGAGTATGCTCGTCCTTGTACCAAACGACAAGGACAACGCTATCATTCGGAGCTGGCGGTGTGAGGTCACAAGGAAGGAGGGCAGTTCCTTTGACAATAGCTTGAACATGAGCCACAATTCCACCTGAAACATAAAATGGAATAAATTAGTATTGCTGCTTGCAAGAAATCCTCGGGGAATTTATAAACTTCCGTATTCTCCTGGTCAATTACACACTTGGGAATGAGCAACTTCAGCGAAAGCAAACAAAAAACGAAAGCAGATCCGTACTATTATATTTCTTGCATAAATTATTTAAAACTGCCTTAAAGTTGAACGGTATTTGAATTGCATTATATATTCTAAACACTTTTATATAAAAGTATCATTAAATAGGTAAGTTAGTAAATTTTGTGATATCCTCAATAAAATGTATAAAATAATTCACTGAATTCATAATTTTTAATCAAGTACAGATCTAAAATATATGTATTATCCTTCAACTTAGTTCCTATTAAAAAAAATATTAAATGCATTAATTTGCTATTCAGACAGAGATAATCAATTATTGGATAAAAATCCATAAGTTGGACAATATATCAGCATTTATAAAACATTTGTTATCTGCACGTCAACGCCAATAAAGTCACCGTTGATGACGCGTTTACGTGCGTAGGGAGCCAATTAGTATTGCGCAATCAATTACGGAGAAAAAAAAACGAAAAAGTTTCCCCCTCTCGCAACGTGCCAGGCTTAACATTTATTTTTGTGTAAACTTTTTGTTCGTTTATCGGATGCGGCTTCAAACTTCTAGTGTTAATTTTTTTACAAGCTATTTATCGACCGCGAAGCGGCTATATAGGGTCAAGTAGGTTAACAGATTCTCTGAGCCATCCATATGTGTGTGGGCGGAAATATAAAGACAAGTACCGTTGAACTTTGATCCCAAATTCTCTAGTGGCTACTTACTGGTGCTTCTGTTTCTACACCCCTCCTACTACTCTAGGAGTTTAATTTAATTATTTTTATTGTACTTTATGTGGGTGAAGTTCGCCAAAGTTTTATTACTTTTGCCGTTCTTTTTCACACAAACTTTTGAGTAATGCGTCTGCTAGGATTAATATCGGCAACAACGACCTGTTCTGCTTATGCAAATTATCAAAAAATGTGTTTTTATATTTCTTGGGTCCAAAAGAACGATTTAATTTTTGCTGTTGAAAACACTTACGTAATGCCAGAGATCTAAAATTATAAGAATAATTTTCCGTTTCAAATAATATAGTTATATGTATTTGTTGAATTGATTGTTAAATATATATTAAAATCTTACATTCAGTCACTGTTTAATATTTTTCATCTATCAACAAACAAAACAAGCAAAACTTACTTTGTGAATAGCTGAATATTTTAATAGTTTGTCGACTGCAACTACAAGTTTAAACAAATTCTTTCTATTTTTTCCGAAAACAGTACTTTTAAAGAGTATAAACGAAAACAAATGTAACCACCACACAAAATTAAAGTACAAACCGTAACTATTTAGTCAAGCATGCGTTAAAAAAATTAGTGCTCCAGTGCAATTTATGTAAAAAGGGTTCCGTCCCAGTTTTAAATGCTGCCAGAGTAGTAAACAATAAAACTAACTACCGAAACAAGTAATTGGTGCACTTTATGTGGATTTGGGAAGTACTTGCAGTAGTTATGAGGTTTTTACTTGACATATAACTATTAAAATATTAATATATCATATGTAAGTGGTTACACTGTGTTGCACACATTTTACATTTGAACAAATGCATAACAACTTCTATACTACAAATCATGTTGCTATATATTTTTTCTGAAAAAAAAAACGTTTAAAAACTAATAAAATAATGTATCTAATAAAGTAAAGGTAATTCAGATTTATGTATTTCCTATCAACTTCAAATTTGATGTTCAAAAATACATTAATCTGGAAAAGTTTTTCTTTAATTTGATACTACAAATTTCTCTTTGTCCATCAGTCACACATTTTAAATAAATAAAATTTAAATATATATTTCCTCTTTAATTAAAATAACTAAAACAATAATCATGTTCCTTAAAAATCCCTTTTTCTCTTTATAATCCCGAGTTAAAAGATATTTCATGGAGTACGGTTTATCCCTGAAATCCAGAGCCTGTAAAACTTTCAGTAATCTAGATTAGGTAGAATCCTCCAACCATCTACGATTCCTTCCATTATGTATACCCTTTATAAATTGAGCTCGTTTCTGCAACTAGTCTGGGCGTATTTTTAAAGAAATATTTTTGATGATCTCTTTTTCCTATACCCTCCCTTAGGTCATTTCTCGTGCTTGAGTAATTTTATTTCACGACATTATTTATGATTCTCAAATTGAACCAAATCTCAGACTGAATTATTTATGGATTATTCATTTATAAAAAGAACAAAATATAACTTCCTTTCCTTTTTTATAATATTTTTTCTGATAATTTGAATTAGCTAATTAACTAAGTAACTATAGTAAGCTAACTACGAAAAATATTTTTTTTGCATTTATTTTTTTCTATATATTACGAACGTAAATTTAATTTGAGAAAACAAAAAGTTCGTTGAATTTTCAAAAACAAAAATAAATTAAAATACTTCTTCGTATTACACTAAAAACGTAAATAACATATAGGATAGAAAACTAGTCTTTTGCATTACATGCGATTACGAATAATGTTCAACGTAAAGATTTCAATATAGACAAACAATTGTTCACGCTTATCATCTTATTAAATTCTTATTGTTTGCCGCCAGTCTTTTTATATTTGTTTAGTTCCAAGGAAGGGAACAACAAAGACACAAAATAACGTGTGTCCTTTATACGGCTTGAGGAGTAATCGCGACCGTGTTTAGTCATGACATCTGCTTGTTTCTTCATAATTAAATGCTTTGTTTTCCTTCTCTACGACAGAATATATTTCAAGGCAACTAAAGAACAAAAACTGATGTACTCTCCATTATGTTTGGTTAATTGCTACGTCATAGGTGCGAGACCTCCTCATTTATGTTCGGCACGAAGTTGTTGAGAAGATCAATTGTTTTAACTTTAAAGTCATTTAAGAATATTTTTATAACAAAAGGATTCTATCTATGTTATATTTTACATTATGTCGACGTTCTGCCGACAAATAAAACGTTTAAGTACTAGAGTTGCCATCAGAAAGGAGTTTCGAATTTAAATATGTACATATATAGTGAAAGAGTTATTTGTAGCAGTAAGAACTACACACAAAGGCTCTTTAGTCTAACTTGTATTAAGGATCTTGTACACTGACACGATTTTCATTTGAATATTAATGCGGTACCTTCTAGTAAGAAAACTCTGTGGCAACATTTATACCAGTTTCACAAGAATATAAAACCTATTTGAAGAAGTAGTTTGTAGGAAAAACTCCAATATACGACCAAAGTAGCGAAAGGTATACGTGCTCGTGCTTGCATTCTAGTTGCAATGTATATAAATGTGACCTATAGTGGTGTTTTTACACAGTATCAATTGAAACTCTCGAGTATTACTTAAAGTGACGTTAAATTTTTTGTTAATAAATTATTTTCTATACTAATTTTGACAAACAGATATTTTCTTGATTATTTAACATAGATGTAAGATATAGTACAACAGATTTCCAAGCATGGTAATAAAGTAAGCCATCGTTAAAATTAGATGATTCGATGTTTATCTCGTATAACATAATGAATGTTTAATTAATTGGGTGTTCTATTATACAGCAATGAATGATGATCGTATGAACAAAGGTTCTTATGCGTGAATAGCACACGGATATTCTACTAAATAAGGTGTTAGTTTCATTGTAATTCAGATAACAACGGACACTCCGATGGTGATGGTATCGGATATCACAAAAGTTTCCGTGAGTTATGGTATTGATGTAACAGAAAGCTCCGTAAATTTAGAAGTTATTCCGTGATACCTTCTGTGCGTTTCCAGTTTCACCATGCTTGAGATATATTGCTTTTTTCCTAACTTAATTTCGTAAAATTTATTGTTCCTTAAAAGATCGTTCTTTTTAAATTAAATACAGAATTATTGTAACATTTCTGTTTCTTTATAGAATGACAAATTGTAAATTAATTGTAAACAAGCTAAGTGAATGAATGAAAAAATTATATAAACGTTTATAATATGTATTTAAATCCTCTCAGTTTGTTATTTTGCACTTTAGAAATAATCTCGTTTAAAATCCACAATGCAATTTTACTTTTAATCCTAAATGTATTAGAGTCTTATTAGATAAATTGCGTAGTAACAACAGACTAGTGCAAAATGGCATGTACACACCAGTTTACGTGTAGAGCTTAATGTATATAAATGAGTTAAGGCTGCGTTTATACAGTTTAACATAGATACCATAGCATTACTCTCAAGCCAATTTATGTAAATATAACGCATGTTACCAGCACAGCGCGACTTCGGTAATTTTAGTTATATAATACTACTATTGACACCATTTCCTTGAAATCTTTCTGTAGACACAATGAATTTAACCTCGCTTCGGCGTGGTTTTTCAGGATTCAGATTACAAACCTTAGAATTTAGAACTTTATTTAAATATATCTAAAAACTGATAAAAAAGTCAAAAATCCGAGAAAATCAATTTGATTTTCTAGATGGTTCTGATCTCATACAGATATTTCAGAGGCTTATTGAAGAACACTTATCGTGTATACACGAATTGATTAAATTATCGATTTAGATGCAACTTGCATAGTTCTAACACCACACAAAAGATGGGTCATTTATTGAACTTCTGTGTAGAGGTACGGAATCTTGATTCTTACTTTGATTTAAAGCCTACTAGCATTCTTTTCGCAATGTAGGTATATGGTGTTTAAGTAATTTAATATTTAGTTCAGATGATAGCTGCATATCTATGTTGTTGTCAAGTACCAATCATTATTATTAAATATATGTTCTTAGGTAAAAGGTCTTGCTTGCTTAGTCTATGACAGCAGATATGTCTCTGTTTACTACTCCAATTTTTGTTTCGTTTTT